>JAAAYG020024388.1:0-17442 GCA_009936455.2 Tomocerus minor | reverse complement strand
TGGATGAAATTAAAGTGGATAAAACCAATTTTGTCCAATTTTATCCTACCCCTTCATTTCCTCCACGTCAACCCTGGCCACCCACTCAATACGACCTTGAATTTGGAAATACCAAGTTGGAAAATCAGACGAAACTGGGGTTTGTAATGTAACACGAAATGTAAAGGGATTTTCAAATGCAACGACGTAAATATCAAATCAATTTTACATAACTTTTATTTTTTGTTTTTATTTTGGCAATCAAACCATTCAATGTTCACTTCGTTCAATGAAATTAAAAAATAAAAAACTAAAATAATAAATTCATTATACGTTAAAAATAAGATTGTTAAATAATAATTAAATTGTTACATTGTGTTAAAACATTAATATATTATTTTTTACATGTATTTTGAAAAGGGTTTTCAAAAATATAAATTTTATTTTGGACCCCAAAAAAAAGCAAATTTTAAATAGAGTATTTTGTATTTTCAGGGAAAAGGAAATGTATTTTGTATATTAAGGCTAAAGTTTTGTATTTTGAACAAAGTATTTTGAAAATACTTTACTATGCAATTTTGCCCACCTATGAAGAAAATTTAAAAAATTGAAACCAAAATCCTATTTTTAGTTATTATATATGTGTATTATAATAGAAATTAAGTATTTTTTAGTATTTATCCTCAATATTTTAGATTTGGAAGACACCACAAAGAAGACGTTATCAAAGAAGTCAGCACAACATTTAACTTTTTTTAAACCTTGACATTTTGTTATTCTTTAGTCATAAGCATATTTTTATTTCTAAATCCATTGGTCACAAGAGACAAAAAACTCACACCTTCAATATTGGATATATTATAATATTCTAGTGCTCACCTTCAGTCTGATATCCATTTGGGTCATTGACTTCAAATCCCAACTCTTTCCCAGCTTCCAGCCAATAAGATAGCGTTGGGGCATACTTATTTGATTCGATGCGAATTGGACCTCCGACCCCATGTAACCCTATCATCAAAAATGGACTTGTTAATTTTAGAAGCATAAGTCCAACCACAAAGAAATAGCCTTTAAAAATACAAGCATAAGAAGTCAATAAGTGCTAATGTAATAAAAAAAATTTAAAATGTCACCGTTCTCTTTCCACTGTCCATCGTAATCTTCTAATTTGCGAAATAATCTTTCAACGTTTCTATAGTGCCAGCGATTGTCGCCAGTGTGTGCCGCCCAGTTATTATAATCCTCTGGACTGCCTCTAATGTACACCAACGCATTTATCGAGCTAGATCCTCCCAAACATTTTCCTCTGTGCAATTTTTGGCACTACAAGTCAAACTGATTTTTAGACGGCCAAAGGTCAACTTTTTATTTAGACCGACTATTACAATTGTATTTAAATAAGCATAACCGGTTTAATTAATAATTTTATTCTTTATTTAAAAATTTAAAAATACTTTAAAAATACTTTTTCTTCTAGGGCCCCCGAAGCATTGAGAGTAGTTTGGCAACTTTTGTGTTGCCAGTCCATTAGAGGATCATCTGGTCTCATTCCAAAAAGAAATGGGAAATTGAACAATGGGGATGGGTCTCCTCCTGCCTCCAGAAGTAATACCCGATGTTTTTCTGAAAGGCGGGAAGCTACTATCGCACCCGCTGACCCTCCGCCAACTAAATAAATCACAACAATCACATCCTTTTCTATTTCCATGTTTTCTAAACTAACCAACCCAATTATTTTTATAAGAAATTGTAAATGATCATCATTTGCAATGTACTTTAAAATTAAATTTAAGAAATAAAATCGTAAGTAAATCGTACCAACTATGAAATCGTAAATTTCTTGGCCAAAAAGAGGTAGCAATCTGGAGGACAAAAAATCCATTCGTTCCATGTAAGTGGCAATGGAGAGCATTGCAAGAGGCACAAAAGTTGTCAGCGCCATGAAAAGTGTCGAGGGAAGTGCAGTAGCTAAACTCGCACTTGTAATGGCCACTGCGCTCATTTTGATGATTTGAAATTGTAAACGAGTTGTAACTTAGAAATCACAAATTCCTTGTTGTTGCATGTTGAGCTCCAAAATATTTTATGTAATATTTATAATTTATTAATTTTATTCACATTTATTAATTTAACATGCAAAATTCCTCTTTGCTGTTTCACTATTGTAAGTTTCTTATTGTTATTAAGAATGAATGTAGGTGTGTGTCGATATTTATGCACTCATTATCCAGAAATTATCCAATAAGACAATTTAATTAAAACAAAGGTATCATTTCTTTGCAGGAAATTAGTATTATTCTGTTTTACTGTGGTTTACTGTTTTAAGATAATTATCAGATTGATTAAAATATACTTATATAATTTATAATATATACAATATTATAATTATAATAATAATATATAATATATACAATATTATAATTATAATAATAATATATAATATATACAATATTATAATTATAATAATAATATATAATATATACAATATTATAATTATAATAATATATATATAATATATACAATATTATAATTATAATAATAATATATAATATATACAATATACTTATATAGAAATATATCCAGGAATTCTGCACAATAAAAAAATTGAATTGATGTATTTTCTGGAATTACTGAAGCATTTCAAATAGACAATTCAACATCGTTTCATGTTATCAGATTGCTTAAAAAACATAATTCCTGAAGATTGCGATTATAGTATAATTATTATGCATTTCATGTCCTTTGCATGTTATAAACCTTAGGCATCCCTATTGTGTGTAACATGTCTACGCACTCATGCAATTAAAATTTTATGACTTTTAGTATATATATGTATATACTGTGAGTTGCGGTTTGCACAGGCCTGTATTTATGTGGCACACTACTACTAAAAAACTACTGTATGTATATACCAATTGGCTTGTAAGTTAGCGAAGCAAAGATTATTTAATTTTTAATAAGGAATTTTTGTATGCATTTATATATATCCCCTATACCTCCTCTATTTACTAATTTATTTATTTGCTATAAACGTATTTATATTTGTATTTTATTTTTATAATAGCTTATTGTATTTCGAGTTTAAAAATTTCAATTGTATTGCTGTAACTTTAACCTTGACTGTAGGCTTACACTGCTGTAAAGAAAATATTTATTTCTTGTACAGCCTTTTTTACGAACTTTGGCTTTGGACATTACTTGTATTTGCAAAATTGTAATCTTTGTGAAATACTCTCCAGTATGAAATAATTGTTTATACCTCTCGAAAAATAAATTGTCGAAAATATTCTTTGCGCAAACTGTAAATACAAACTAGAAAGCTTACTTGTTCATTTATATAAACGTTAAATTATTTATATTACTGTTGATTTCATCATTTGGTGCACCTGTTTCCTCGGAACCTATAAATTTGACTTTCGCTCATTGGTCAATTTATTTGAAATACACTCCTCTGATTGGTAGTTACTGTAATTACCATAAGTAAAATAGTATTTTAAAGTATTTCAAATAAATTAGCTAATGAACGAAAGGCAAATTTACATGTTCAGAACAAACAGGTGCACCAAATGATTAAATCCACAGTAACTGCTTTTAAACCATTATCCGTCACTCTACCTCTTCCAATTGTTCTAATCCAAAACGCAATAACTTAAATAGTAACACAAATAGCTGCAACATGTTATGGTGGGGCCTTATGGCAGGGCTTACTGACTGGTGCTGACAACATATTTAACTTTTATAATGATAATCTGATTCATCTACACATTTTCATCAAATATTCGGATAGCTGCAGTTGTAAAATTTATTTTACTTATGAAATTTGATATGTAAGAAAATGTTTGCTCAGATCTACACGCTGCATCATTTCCAATCCTAAATCCCAAGCAAATGGAGCTAATCGAATCAGGTGGTTAGAAAAAGTGAAAATACCTTTTGTGCAAATCCAAAGAATAGTTATTTAAAAAATGAATTTCAAGGAAATCGAAGGCGTCACCATTACAATAATATTGATAAAAGCAAACAAACCAAATAATTGCATTAAACTTTAGGGATAAAATTAGATAATGCGAAACAACATTGACATATCATTTTTTGGTTACCTTCTATTATGAAAGATTAAACTACATCACAATTTTGCTGAGGACAACATGACTATAATCTCTACTCAGCACATTTCAAAGTGCTGCGTTTTAAAATATATTTCAATGGAAAGTAACAATGAAAAACTTGTAAACGCACATGATATATATACATACAGTTATGACATTTTATCTTCGACGATAGTGTTAAGGAGGACAAACTGTATACAATGCATGAATATACACGATTCTGATTTAGTTACTTCCGTATAAATTTAGCGTATAAATCAAATTGAGTATCGGGCGCAAGTCAGATACTTGCGGAAGTAATGCATCGATAATTAAATGGATACAAAGAAATACGGAACAACTATATATATCTTATATACAATGATGAGTAACTACGGTCTGACCGAGTCCGAGAATTAAAGTCCCAGAAATAATCTTCCTGGTGCCAAAAATTAAAATATTATATTTATCACCTATATATGAAGATCATAACTTTTGTCATAATCAAAACTGTGAGAAAAATTATAATAGAATTGATTTTTCTAGAGACAATTAGGCTACGTATAGATGCTTAACGTAAAGGCGGCTATGTGGGTTGAGATGGATTATCGGTATGCAGGGAACCAGGAGGGACAGGTGGGCAGTTTGCGGGATCTCAACACTTTGCGTTTTTAGGGACCTTGTTACTCTCGCAGTTTGGCATGTCGGTCGGAATTGACCTTGTCAGTTCGAAGGCTAACTAATAGTTTACATCACGGTTGAGCTTTAAATTTTATAAAACAAGGCGATTGAATAGACAGAATTTACAAGCACTCAAAGACTATCAGTGATGTCGAGATATGACGTACTTTTTATGATCCGGCTTTGTGTACAAAATGCAGAGATATAAAACAAAAATAAATGATTCGCTAAAAAGAGTTTTAACGAAGTGCATTTTACATCCGAATTGCTGTGAAGTCTATTTCGAGTTATAGAAGGGGCACATGTCCCCATTATTCATTGACTATTTTTTTATCTTTAGAAATTAGCAATAAATTGCAGCTGAAAATATAATTATGACGATCAAGGTATTATCTTAACACTATTTAAATATGAAACAAAATAAGTGATCTAAAAACTTTGTTTTAATAACGTTATTACTAATTTTGGCACAGAGCTCATACCCGTTGTCAGCAATAGTATTTATTTTACTTTGCTCCTTTTTTGAAAGATTTGCATTTTATGCAATAAGAAGTAAGTCGATAATAAATCTCCGTTTATAAAGAAATATGCATAAAATTGTAAAATTAGAGAATTTTGAATATATAATTTAGATAGTATAATTAATACTTAATATTAAATATGTTGTTGAATTCCAGCTCTATTGCCACTATATTTAAGAAATGTACTCCTCACTTCTTCCGAGTACACATCAACCGTGGTATACAATATTTCAACCTTTGTATACAATATTTTCATTATGAGCTGTTATATTGCCCCATTAATAGGGGCTATAGTTTCGGATGCTTTCATTGGAAATTACAGGTGAAGAGCACAAACATTTCCATTGCCTATTTATATTTATGCAAAAGTATTTTAAGGGAGAAAACTGTAAAGATTTCATATAATCTGTAAACTGTAAGTCTTCTAAATGTTCAGAGGCGAGTTGTATATTAGTTGCATGCATCTTTCTTACCAATTCTGTGCTAGTATAGCTAATAAACGTTTAGTAATAACATAACATGATAAACATAGTTTCCTAAATTCAAAAGACATTGTGTAGTTTAGTTTAAATATTATTACTAATTGAGATTGAACCATGTAGTGCAATGAAGTTATTTTATGCTTTTTTGAAACAGAACAATAGTTTTTGCCACTGCTGTTTTCAATGTCGGCGGTGTTCTCCTAAGTGGAATTGCTTACCCTCCTCTCAATCTACCATCAAAGTAAGCAAAAATTACAATCATGTGTTAATAATTTCGAACAAATAGTAATAGAGAGTATAAATGTAATTAATTGTTACTCTAATTCATAAAAAGGTTTTTTAATAGCATTAAAAGCCAATACTTTGTTAATGCAGTTTCAAGATTTTACTCTCTGACCGTTGTTACGAATGGGTTTGTATGCGTTATGGGGATGAATAAGGTAACTCGCTTAGAGAGGTAAATCTTTAGTTTACTTATATTTATTGAGGAAGAGCCAACTACATTCATACTTACAACCCCAAGTCCTGGACAGCACTGCTCATAGTGCTGGACATAGTTTTAGCTTACATCTAGTCTACATACTAATTAGATAGATAGCTTACAAGCTAGATCATTCATTCTACTCCTACCTTTTACTATTCTTACTTAGAATTAGAATATTATTATGTAGGTCGTAAGTTCACACATACCTATGCTAACACTAGCTGAAGGACAGTTTTCTGTCTTCCAATATTTCTACACTATTTGTATGTAACACCGTTCTGTATTTACTTGTGCAATAATGCTTGTTTTGGAAAATTAGTATATCTCATATCTTAGATAATTATACGGAATTATTATATCTAAGAAAATGATTTCAGAAATGTTTTCGTATACCTGACTCTTGGACTGATTGTACTTGGATCAGGGGGAGTCCAGCCTTGTATATCTGCATTTGGAGGCGATCAATTTGCTACACCGGGGCAAATCTTGAAAGTAGACATGTTTTTTTCAATTTTCACTTGGGTGGACAATGTAGCTAATTTGGTATCAACATTGGTCACGGTATTGGGAATTGATGACTCTTGCTTCCACTTTGCGTCTTCTTGTTTCTCCTTGATATTTCTTATGGAATCTGGATTGATAGCTCTGTCATTAGGTTATTATTTAACGTGTAAATTTTTCATTGATGAACTAATTCCAAAAATAAATTAATATAAATGAATATTAATTGTTTGATTAAGTTTTTATGATGTGCGGCAAGAGATTCTTTTATTTGAAGAAACGAGAAGGAAATATTTTAGTTCAAGTTTCGAAATGCGTAACGGTTAGTATAATTTTATTATTATGTAATTTAATTATTTATGCAATCAATACGTTAACTGTGGCCGATAATATTTTCCAATGTAGCATGCTCTGGGCAAACGGATAAAAAATGGGAAGAACGATTGTCACTGGTTGGATTATTCAATCCCTGTGCATGGACAACAATTGGTGGAAGACATCAAAAAAGTTTTAAACCTTTTAGTGCTATATTTACCCCTGCCAGTTTTTTGGGCTCTGTATGTTGAGCAGGTAAAGGAAATCTTTGGAAATCTTAATCAAACAGAAGAAAAGTTTTTTTAAGTGAGTCTTTTACTAATTTGCATGCAGACATCTCGCTGGGCACTTCAAGCAAATGGAATGTTTACTTATAATCATATGTATGACGGCTACTACGGCTACATAATAACACCTGTTATAAGCCGCCTTCTGATTTTACTCTTCATTCCCTTATTTGAAAAAGTCATTTATCCAGTATTTAGTAGATACAACAAACTAAAGAATCCATTACACAGGATACTAGTCGCGGGGATACTAGCTGCTCTTTCTTTTGTTGTGTCTGGATTTGTGACAGCTACTTCAGAAGTACATAATTACAATAATTTATGATGAATAATTATCTTTGGAGTTTTATAGTAGAATGCCTACTGAAATAGGGATATTTTTTATTTTATTTATTACAGCATGCACGATCCACTGAAGACCAGATTCAAGTATTATTGCAACAGTTGCCACAGTACATTTTGATTACAGCGGCTGAAGCTATGTTTCAAATAACAGGGATGCAATTTTCATATTCACAGGTAATATTTACACCATTATTATAACAAAATAACATTTGAAACATAAAACCATCAAAATGCATTTCAGTAATAAATACAGAGACAATGCATTGTAATTTTTGAGCAGCAACAATTAAACGTTGGGTTCAAAAATTATATATATATATATTCATTATATATATATATATAATGAAATATAATTTTTGAACCTAACGTTTATTCATTAGTATATTTTGTTGATATTTACTTTAGTAATATGTTGGTTATCTAATCAAATATATTATTAAAAATTAAACGATGGGATTTAGTTTGGTTAACTGATTTACTGCTCTTATTTTTATAGGCCCCTTCATCAATGAAATCGCTTATGCAAGCAATTTGGCTTCTTTCTAGTGCCATAGGACATTTAATTGCGACAGTGATTTCCCAAATCAGTATTTTTGATACACAGGTACATTTTTTTTAATTCTGAAAGTTTGACAATTAACTAATGAAAAAGTATTAATAACATAATTTGTGTATTTATGTCAGAGTCAAGAATCCTTTTTGTTTGCGGGTATTATGCTTTTTGACATGCTAATTTTTGGATTGATTGCTAAAAGATATAAATTCACAGAAAATACTGATTTGAATCAAAACTGTGATCCAGTGTTAGAAACTGATAATAACGAAAAATCCACGTATATGGAGAGCAGTGCTTTTAAAGATTCCCTTTAACAGAATATGTTATGGGGAATGCTGATGGAAAAGAAATTACATTAATTGTGTACATATTAAGTAGTTGATTCAGAATGATATTAATTTTATCCATGACTTTATGTTTACACTTTATAATTTTGATATTTATTCATTGTAATACTAACCTATTTACCATGTCATTTTATTGTCTAATGAATGCTCAGTGCAGTGGTGTGATGTAAGTTTTTTAACAATTAAGATTATAAATACTGAGCGCAGTAAATTAAAGTTTAGTTGTAATTTGCAATGTTATTGTTGACTAATACTTAGTTCGGAGTTCAGCTATGTGTTTTGCTGATTTTGTAAAACTACACAATTTAAAACTGTGCTCTCCATATTATTTCATTCATAAATTGCATTTTTATTTTACATTATTTACGACGCAATGACTAGAAACTGTTTTTTCCATTAATATGTTAGAATTTTAATGATCTACGAGTTAAAACAAAAAAATTGTAAAATGTAATAGCCCAAAATTGTTTAATCGGAAACAAAAAGAACTGACTATATAACATATTAGCAGTAGATACATACGAAACATGGAATTTTAGTTGCGAAAAAAATTTATGTAATTTATGCAGTTCTTCTCCATATTTTTACGGCTTTGTTAATTGGTCTAACTTCATCATTACTTATTCCAAACTTGATTCCGATGCTGTGACCGGAGTTCCCTCCAGTACGAATAAACCTCGTGCTTGTCCCAGTAGTCAATACATTTTTATAGCTCCATTTCCCACAATCGTTCGTCCCACTAGTTGTCACAGATGTGACACGAGGGGACGTGGCGTTTTGCGTGCACCCAAAACAACCTGCCTTTCCGCCTATCACCCGGAAAAACATCCCCGCGTGGGTGCTGCTTATATCTGTCCAAACGTAGTTTGGCCAAATTGTTCTAGGGCTACTCTGGTTTGGCATCTCAGTATAGACAAAACCAATCGGCACTGAAATAGAACAGTAAATTGTATTTACGACAATTAAAATTGCAATATTGTAATTGCTTCACAAATCAGATTTATCTAATATCACTAATCCCATAAATCCATAATAATAATAAATGATAGATCCAAAAATATAAAACAACAATTTTAATTGAATATTATAATAATGCCCAACTCCAATAAACTTACCTCCAGTATTTCGCTTCAGGTTTGCAATATCAGTTTGAGTGGAGCCAATGTCCCTTCTGGCAAGGTATACATCCTGTTGTATTGTTGAAACTCTCTGAGAAAGGTCTGTGTATTATAATACAGTAATTCATCACAATTATTAACAAAAATTATTAGTTTATTAGTTATCATAAATATATCACAGTATTAATTAGTATTAATTGAAAGTGCCAGTGATTTTTAAAATAATTGGAAATTCTAATATTGTAATCAGATAATGCAATCTGCTGATAGAAGACGGGCAACAGCTAAAATAATTTACCTCCAATTAGTGAACCTCCAGAGTTTTGCTTTAAATTTGAGATATCTGATTGAGCAGTGTTGATATCTCTTTTGATTTGTGACAACTGTGTGGTGAGGCCATTTAAATCGTAGCGCATTGCTTCAAAGTCCCTTCGCAATGCCGAAAAGTCTCTCTGCAGATCAGAGTTTCCAGTAGGACGGTCAATTGGATACGGGTCGTTATTAGGTGGACGTTGAGTGGCAATCTCTCCGGATTGTGCTAATTCACAAAGGACATAATTCAAATTCGTGCACATTACATTCTTCCAATGTCCTCCGGCTTTGGAAACAGGTGAATCGATCTCGACACAATCATGGCCTTCTGCAGAAGTTGGAAATCCATCTGTACTCCAGTACGTATACGTTACAGCGTCTCCTCTAGGCCAAACGAAATATGAATTGTCTTCTCGGGTCGCTCCCAGCCATACGTTATTTAAATTTCCGGGCGTGATGAACATATAATTTAATAAAAATGTTTGTTCATCGCTAGATGTAATTGAGCCCACGTTGGCATCCGAAGATAAAGCTCGACAAGCCCGGACACCCTCTTGCCACGTTTGTAGCTGTTTTATCATCTTGTAGCATTTTGAATTGGAGTACTTGACCCACGTATTGTCCAAGCAACCTCCTAAAAGTAAATTTTAATATTCATTCGAAAATTAGTTTTATTGGGCTATATTATTGACTAAGATTGATATTATTTAATATCAATTCAATTCAATTCAATATTGCCCAAATTATTTCAAGGGTAAGAATTTATAATTATTGGAAAATTAACAAACTTAATTTTGCTTTCCAAAAAGGCTCCCATAAATATAACCCTTTTGTTTTGTACCATATATTACAGCTCTTCTGACACCACCACGAACAATCTTATTTTTACTTTTACCTGATTGACTTTGACAATCATGCAGTAAAACCGAAAATATGGTTAAACCGATAATTATCAAAATATGCATCCTTTTTGATGGTTTGTAAGTTAACGCACGAAAAGTTATAAAAGAAAAACTTAAATAATGCTATATTGACGAATCGAATGCCCTGATCAAAATAACTGTTTTCCAAGAGTTGAAAAGATTGATACTTTAAGTTGGATATACTTCTAAAAACTCAATTTTCTGAAGGATTAACTGCATGGTCTACTACAGCGTTTATTGACAGCAATGAGCACGAAATTTTGTTTGCTTAATTTTACATTTGCTTTTTATCAAAAATATGACTCCATTTGCGTGTGAGCTCCGTGCGTTTAAAATATAAATTAGCGTGCTAACTAAATGCACAAATATTATTTAATCAAAAGAATGGTGTGAAGTACCTACCTAATTTTTATTGCGGGCATGAATAGATCAGGCAGCATGTAGAGATCTGAATTTTTATATAACGTGACCAGTCCATTACTCACTCAGGATATTAATCATTATAATCTTATTGAATTTCACTAACTATCTGAAAGGGGGAGTTCTAAAAATTAGAAAATAAATAATGGGATAGTTAAACACGCAAATTAATGCTAGATCCCCGGTCCTAGATCGGTCTAGCACTATTATTATTCCTCTACGATACACAATAATTAGACGTCTAGATTTTCGTACTTGGGTTGGTTTTATTGCTATGAGGTTTGGATTTAAAAACTAACGCTTATTTTATATAGGTATAATTGACTTCCTATCACAGCGGTCAATTGAATCATTTGAAGTTCATTTACACCACGAGAGAGTAATTAAATTATTATTAGTAATTATTAAAAGGAAACAAAATGAGGAAAATGTTAGGATCGACAGCTAAAAATCACTTTGTGGCATACATGTGCCGATAGTATCACTAAAAATACCTTTCTATTTCATCAATTATTTGTTTAGTTTTCTAAAGTCAAAATTAAATAAAAAAAATGCCATAATATTTAAATAGAGCCCACAATGATGTGATCATTAAATAAATATAACTAAACTTATTTTTAAATCCACCTATATTTCCTTGCAAAGCATATCAACGAAAAAAAGTTTCTACACGCACACAAAATGGTCTTTTCCCTCTGACGATATTGGGCGTACAGCAGAATAAATATGACAAATGGATTTGGAAGGTAAAAAAATATTATATCTATTATAATGATATTCATAATAGATATAATCTATTACTGCATTTACGTCATGCAAAGAAAGAAAGCCAATTTAATTGATAACATCATTGACTCATCAAATCATGTTTTGGTTGACATTCCTTTCTGAATGGCAAAAGTGTGCATTGCAATTTTGTTAAAGACATGTACTGGAATCTCTACTCAACACATTATATTATATAAAAGAACTACGTTTTAAAATGCATTTAAATGCATACATTATAATTATTGTCCTTAAAAAATTTTCAATGGTTAGCCCGTCATGTAGATAAATAAGTTTATGATATTTTATATTTTATTATACACGACGGTAATGAAGATTATATCTGTGGAATGACACCAATTGATATCAAAGTTTTTTTGGTATAATTTGTAAATAAAATGGTACATCGTCAACAAGTCAGATAATAACGGAAGTAGTTACTAGTTGGAATAAACAAATTTTACATTACACCTACCACTCAAAAACCGTGCGAGTGAATAGTCGAAGGAAAGTTCATGACAATTAAATTACCAGAAATAATTCAAAGAAACGGCAAACGATGCGTCGTATAACATCATGCTAATTATAATAGTTTCTCTTTTGACTTAGCATGAAAGTATAGTATAGTATAGGAAAGTGCAAAACCTATTTTTAGACTGCAACTCAATAACAAAAAATACAAGAAATTCAAACATACAATCCTATTCTTAATGATTGTAAGAAAAATAAAATTAATGTACCCTGTTTACTTTCACCGCCTTCGACGACTCCTGGAGAAGTTCGCTTCATATTAGAAATTTCGGCTTGAGCAGCATTAACATCTTTCCTGGTCTTCATTAATTCCTCCAGTATGACAGTTAAATTATAACGAGTGATGTCTACATCCTTCTTCATACCCGAAAACATTTTCTGCAGTTCGGACATATTTTCTGTAGGAACTGCTGGGGCTGGTGAATTATCTGGCGTCCCTAAAATAATACGAAACTCGCTTTAATTCGCTAAAATTATTAAACTGTAAACAGGACTTATACTTTATAAATGTATTTATTTTAGATAAAACTATTAAAGGTGATAAAAACTTAACTGTGTTGGTTCCACTGTGCATTTCATAAACAAATAACAAATCCCAATACAAGTAAATCGTAATGTACCTATTTTAGTTTCTCGCCATAAATATTTTTAAAGCCAATTACAGAGTAGTAATAAAAGTCTAGAGAATTTTTCCTTCTTATCTTAGCCGATTGTTACCAGGATTCAAAAAATAATTGAATATAAAATAAGTTAGAGTTTTTATACCCGTTTCAGAATTTTGCTTTAGGTTTGAAATTTCTGTTTGAGCGGCACTAATTTCATTCCTGGTTTGTATTAGTTCATTTAGCAAAGTAGTTAAATTGTAGCGTGTAACGTCCAAATCAATTTTCATGTCTGAAATAGTTTGTCGCAATTCCGAGGGATCTTCAGTAGGAGCTGATGGAGTTTGCGCAGATGGCGGTAGTTGGCAAAGGACATAATTCTCAAGTGAGCACAAAATATTTGTCCATGGTCCTCCAGCTCCAGAAGCCATCTCGACACAATCATGATTCAGATTAGTTGACGGAGCAGCTTCCTCAACGTTCCAATTGGCGTAGTCTACTTCTTCACCTCCAGGCCAAAAAAAAATATTATTTTCACTTTGTTCTTTTCTTCTAGCACCGATCCACACGCTAATTGAAACCGATGAGTCGGATAGATACTTGGTCAAAAATGTTTGTTCGTCAAAAGATTGAATTGTTCCTATAATGGCATCAGGCGACAGAGATTGACATGCTATCAACCCATCGTCCCAAGTTTTCATCTCTTTTATCAATTTATAACATTTGCTGTTGGAATACTTGATCCATGTACTATCCAGGCACGTGCCTAAGAGATTTGAAATGGATAGTAAATGTAGATTATACAATTAATCAATTAATCACTTAATTAAAGGATTAAACTGTAGATTAAAAAAATAATCGACGTATTAATTTTTTTAGAACATAATTATAGTTACATCATAGTTACAAAGCTACATTATTCAAACGTTCTGTCAGTCTGTCTGGCTGTTCATTTGTGCGTTAACTCGTGAATTTAATATCGTTCAAATGTCAGGAGAAATAAATATACTTATACTTATACTGTATAGTCAAAAAAACTGCTCTAAACAATCTATCTGACTATCTGAGTAAGTTAATAAAGAATGGTTGCAATTGCCTGAATAGATTAGAAATATTACTAATGTAATATATTTAAAAGATTGAGTATTTAACTATTTTATTGGAAAGTAAATTGGATGGGAAAATATGCGGAGTTTAATTATTCAAGCTATGATGAAACAATAAATAAAGTTGTAATGTAATTTACTGTATACGATGGTTAGGAAATAGTGTAATAATTTTAAGGACTCAAGGAAAAGTATGTAACAAGTAAATGCAATTTAATATATGTATGAAAATACTCTAAGATTCAATTCGGTACATTAGTAGGTCATAACCATGTCATTTGCTTCTAACACATGAGTATTGTTATGGGTAAATCTAAACCTACACAGATCCTTGAGACACAAAAGGGAATTCTCAAAAATAAAATGTGACAAAAAGAACAGCCCCTATTGGGCGTAGCGCTTTCGCTATATCGTTACGTCCGTGTTTTACCATGTTTTATTCAAAACGCAGAATATAAAGCTAGAAGCAAGAGGATTTACCACCACCAGAAGGATTCTTCATATTTGAAATTGCAGTTTGAGCAGTATTAACTTCTTTTTTGGTTTGTATTAGCTCTTGTAATAGGCTGGATAAATTAGAACGAGTTGCATCCAAATCTTTTTTCATATCTAAAATGATTTGGCGTAGTTCATTGACTTCCCCAGAGGGAGTCCCTGCATTTGGGTTATTTTCTGGGGTTTCCGGACTCGGATTATTTTCTGGAGTTTCTGGGATCGGATTATTTTCTGGAGTTTCTGGGATCGGATTATTTTCTGGAGTTCCTGGGCTCGGATTGTTGTCTGGAGTCCCCCCAACTTGCGGTAATTCACAGAGGACATAATTTTCATTGGTGCACGCAGCATCTTTCCATTTTCCTGCGGTTTGTGAAACGAGGGAATGAATCTCCAGGCAGTCCAGGCCTAAATCAGGCAAGGTTGTTGGACATTCTTCACACCAGTTTGCGTAGACGATGGTTTCCCCTCCACGCCAAACAAATTTTTCCTCTTGTTTTGAAGCACCGAGCCATACGTTATTTAAATTCCCAGTCGAAGTGAACATGTAGTCCAATAAAAATGTCTGCTCCTCACTGGATTTAATTGTGCCTATTATTCCGTCAGCAGAATCCGACCTACAAGCTCTAATACCCTCTTGAAATGTCTTCAACTCTTTTATTAGTTTATAACACTTTGTATCTAAATACTTGACCCAGGTGTCATCCAGACACGTTCCTGTCAAAAATACCAACAGAGTATTAAATAAAATATTATATTTCACATTTTCCTTGTAACTTAACAAATAACACATGTTTGGGTTAATATTTTGTCAAAGTACATAAATACTGTCTCATTATATTCAATGACACTTTTGTTTATATAAATTACTTTTACAATAGTAATTAATTTCATAACCGGCACGTGAGTGAAAATATTTGAAAAAGTATTATCCCAAAATAGCGGATTTTCTCTAATATTATTTATAAAAGCAAAATAATATTGCATACAGTGAATTACTTACCTGCATTAGAAACATAAAAAGACTTCGTTACCATTATAAAAAATATTGTATAAATATTCATTGTAAAATTCAAAATTTTGTTGCAGTTTCCTTTGAGCTCAAGAAGTTAATTAGATATTCCTGATGTAACACAACTTACTCCACTACAATGCGCAATGTCTACAGTAGGTACTGTAATTTATAAAATTATAGTTACCATTTTTAAGCCACCAAATTAATTATTAAAATAATGCAGGCAACACACTAAAAATTGGAAATTACTATAAAAGCATGTTTGATGTTTTGAAACGCAATTTCTACTTTGACTATACTATACGATGCGTGCATAATCATTGCATTATTATTGTAGAAGTTTAGAAGTTATCCTTTTGATAAACACGAACCTCGATGTCACATATTTTTGGATTATAATGATTGTTATAACCCCATTAGAAACTAATTGCACGACACTCGCAGCTAATTTAATGTATTTTGAATTTCTATGCAATTTTCTGCTGTTTAATACTGCAGTAGGCGTCCTTTACGTACGTAGTAGGCACTAGTAGAATTTTCATTACAAACTTTATCACCCTAATTTGTATTCATTATAATGCAGATAGCATGCAGAAATAGTATTGCGGTTTTGAAACTGCAGTAAAAATCTTGCGATTATAACTAATGCAAAAGACGAAACGACGAACGTTTTGCATGGCAAAATGTTCGTCATTTCGTTGACTCTTGTCGGTGCGCCGAAGAAATTGAGTTTTATATTTGCCAACTCGAAACAGGTCAATTGACGAGGACGTAAAAAGGGGAGTGTTCCCCAACATTATACCAGTGCATTCCTGTCAAAATTCCCGTCTGTTACGATACGACCTTTGTGTGAGCCGAAAGCTCAAATGTCTCTCTCATGAAATTAATCAGCATGATGTCCATGACAACTTTTGGATTGAATTTGACCACCAAGTTCGCCTTCGACACACAAAGGAAACGGCTCAAGAGGCTGGGCGACAACGAGTGATGTTAAATTCTTTCCATTGTCTCCATGTGTAGTTTCCAATCCATACAGTACAGTATCCAATCCTTCGAGTAGCAAATTTTCCTTGCTACTTCCTTGTTATTCTTCAACATTTTCATGTACATTAAATTTAAATTTGTAAATGCGAAAGGGATGTCAATCTCCAACATTTGATGAATTAATAAATCTGCCAGAGTGTCGATGAAATTGTTTTCTTGGAAGATCAGCCTGATATAGCAATCTTGTTATGAATATAACGCATCTTTCAACTTCCATACGAGACAGAACTGACTGGCCAAAAACACAAACGAGTAAATGAAGGGTAGACATTATAAGATCCTCAGGAGGTATTTAAATCTTCCATTAGGTACTGAATATTGACCAAGTTTAATTTACCTACTTTAAGGCTTGATTTTTTGATTATGGTTAAAGTCTGAGTCGGTAATCAGAATAATCATTAGTCATCTAAAATAATGTTGTCATTAAACCCCGTAGAAAATAGGGTTGTGCCCTACTTCATCATTTAGAGACACTTTTTAAGATGTTTACAAGGTCGAGTAAGATTTAAGATTCTTTATAAATTATTA
>JAAAYG020024377.1:3815-17446 GCA_009936455.2 Tomocerus minor | reverse complement strand
CATACAAATCCAAACAAATGCAAATAAAACATGCAAATCCAAACAAATTAATGCGCATCCAAATAAATGCATACAAATCCAAACAATGTGTTTATTGCATATTAAAACAACATGTTTTTGTTTTAATATGCTTGTTTTTGTTTGGATATGCATGTTTTTGTTTGGATATGCATGTTGTTATTTGGATATGCATGTTTTTATTTGGAAATGCATGTGTTTATTTCGATTTGCATGTATTTGTTTGGATTTGCTTGAATTTATTTGGATTTGGTTGAATTTGTTTCGACTTGCATGCATGGATTTGCTTGGATATTTTTGCAAAATTTACAGGTCGAATAGTTCCATTCCCACCTCTAAAATTTTGCGGTTTTAGCCCAAAAATTGATTAAATATATCTCACTTCGCGCAAAGCACGAAAAATTTTGCGTATTTTTCCAAAAATTTCTTCTTTCTCTTGGATTTTGGGGGGAGGGCCCGGGCCCCCCCTCTGGATCCGGCCTTGTCATCTACGTTCGGATTAGGAAATTCGGATATGTACCATTCGGCGTTCGGATACATTCCATTCGGATATCGGATATGTATTACTACCCGTATTAGCTCTACTTTTCTCCCACCGCACAACGTTTTCACTGAAGTGCCTACTTTCCCAATTTCTCTGTATGAAAGGTGTGAATGAAGAGGACCAAGTGCTTCAGAAATTGGGAAATCAAAAAATCAAGTAGGAAATGAATCAAAAAAGACTAACTGGCAAATGACTAAAAATTTGAGCTTGAAATTATCTTGAAATATACTCGCAAAAATATTCTTTTAGATACTTTGACAATTTATATTGATAATTAAATAGTAATGTTGATATTCAATTATTAATTGAATATCAACAATGTAACTTGTTCGTAATTTACTGGAAAAGCCTATATTATTGGATGTTCGCATTGTCCAATTTTAAAGCAAAAGGGCAAAAAGTCAAAAAGGCGCCTTTTTGCTAATTTTGATAGGCAAAAAGGCAAGCAAAAAGTCAAAAGGCTGCCCTTTTCATGCCCTGACATTAAGCCGTTCTCCTTGAATATGGGATGGAAATCGTGTAAACCCCTCCTTAAGAAAGGAAGAATGGAGAATGAATTTTTACATCAATTGCCAAATGAGATTATGTAGAAATTGAAATCCAAGCAAAATTTTTTAATTCTCAAAAAGTGTGGGTGGCAAGGTTAGGGTTAGGTTTCATTGTTTTGGATTTAATTTTTTATATAATCCCATGGGGTTTAAAATGAGTAAACGTGCTGGGGCTATATCCTCTCATCTCGGTTACGAAAATATTACAACTGGACAATTTGGTCAACTGCGACTTATTATTTTCAATTTAAGGAAAATTCCGGCTTTTTTCATATGGTGGGACATAGCAAAATCGGAAACGATGAGTTACGAGCAGAATGAAAAAATATTTGCTAAGCAACAATTTTGAAAACATTTGAAAATGTCGCATATAAAAGTTGAGAGATTTGGCAAGACTGTGCTGAACAGACCTGCCTGGTGCGGCGGGGGGAAAGCGGAAGAAAGGCAACAGTCCAAGGCTCTTGGTTCATGTCATTAAAAATGTGAACAGAAACGTGCGGATATAATTTGTTTCGATTTTAGTATCTTTGTAAAAAGTTTTGAGATGAGGTGGTTGAATTGAAATTACAAGTTGTGATAGGCAGATAGAGTTTAGTTTGTTGGTGCGAATGTGAATTTTTGTGTGGCCCTGCAGGAAGGTCGATGCTGTGAAGATGGAGGTTATGAATCGATATTGCCATGGGTTTGTAGCCGTGCCAGTGATTCTGTGTTGCAAGTCACGCAGTCTGTTCGTGCTGCTGAAAAAGAAAGGTGCCCTAGGAGTGCAAGACGTTGCCAAAGAATTGAGCGGCAATGAGGGTCATCTGTCTGTAGCCTTGCGCTTTTTTCATGCCTTGGACTTGTTAACATGCAGCGAAGATGGCAAGTACGAGTTGAATGCGGCTGCCAAGTGGCAAGACAGCATTCCGTCCAACATTCTGTCCTTGTACAAATTCCCTTTCGACGACTACGTCAGTGGCGGCAAAGACCTGAGTCTTAAGAAATGGATACAACGAAGTCAGCGCCGGTGGATAAGCACTTTGCCGCCACTTTGGGCCGACCTAATGGATGGCGTCCTGTTAGTTCCTCTGCTAGTGACCCTCGTGACAAAGAAAATTATCTGTGCCACGACTGGGCACTTGGATTTACACCGACTGCCACAGTTAGTGCGCCTTGAGCTGCGCAGCTTGTTCGTTTCGAAAGAATGGTGCCACGCTGACGACAAGGCCACTTTGACTTTCGCGGGAGAATTTATGATGAGCAGAGCCCTAAGCATGGCCATGGCCTATTCCTATTTGCCTCTTCTCCTACAAATTACGCATGTCCTCTTCGGAGATGCTGCAAAAGTTTTCAGCCGCGACACTTTGGGACGTGAGAAACACGTGGACACAACTTTAAACGTCATTGCTAGTCGATATCAACTCACGTCCCAATTCTGTCAACAGACATTGTCCGTCATAGTTGACATTTTTGATAGAGCGCCCGTGGAGACGCAGCCAGACGTGATTGTTGACATGGGCTGTGGCGACGGGTCGTTGCTGCAACAGATGTACACAAACATTTGCAACAATTCGCTGAGAGGAAAAGTCATTGCTAAGCATCCGCTGTTGATGGTTGGTGCAGATTGTAGTCAGGACTCTTTAGCTCAGGCCGAATGGTCCCTCGAGGGAATCCCACATTTCCTTTGTTTAGGCCATGTCAATGACCCCAAAAAATTAAGTGCCGACTTGGAGATGAAAGGAATAGATGCGTCCAAGGTGTTGCACATTCGCAGTTTCATTGACCACGCTAGAAAGTACAACAAACCCGTTGGCTCAACTTGTCAACGAAAACACATCCCTTATGAAGGTGTCTATGTCAACGACACGGGCAAATTGGTGAGTGCTAAAGAGATAGTCCAAAATTTAGTGGAGCATTTGCAGAGTTGGGCAGAGGTTATTGGTCCACATGGCATGTTCATCCTCGAATCACATTGCGTTCCTCCGAATGGCAATGTGAAACGTTTGGATGAGAGCGACAATGCGTACTTCGATGCCCTCCTAGGATTTTCTCAACAGTACCCAGTAGAGGCCGACACTTTCATCATGTGCGCAGCAGAGGCCGCTTTGTTTCCCAACTCATTCAACAACCACCCAACCAGCTTGCCATTTACGCGCACCACTTTCGCTCATTTTCAGAAACGCGAGTGCAGCATCAGACATGCCAGTCGCAAAGACCTTACCTCTTTGCTCAAATTAGAAAAGAGACGTCCTAAGGCGATGCAATGTAGTGACGCCGTCATCAGTGATCGAATACGACGATTTCCCGAAGGACAATGTGTCATTCAAAGCGGCGCTCAAATTCTTGGCGTCTTTTATTCACAAAGAATTTCGAATGTGGCAGAATTAAAAGGAAAAGATTGGCGCCAAGTTGAAGGTTTGCACTTTGCAACGGGCTCCGTCCTTCAATTAGTTGATGTGAATATTCTGCCCAAATATCAAGGCAAGGGATTGGAGCATCAACTTTTAGACTTCATGTTACTCCGCTCTAGAATTATCAACGGTCTTCAACATGTCGTCGCTGTAGGCACATGTGAGACGCGTGGAAAAGCTAATGACGCCGGATACGAAGAGCACATTTTTGCTCGTGATAGCGCGGGCCAATTGTTGCAGCCGGCATTGCGATTTCATGAACAACATGGAGCTCAAATTAAAGAAAGAAATTATTGGAAAATTGACAATGACAATGAAAGATTCGGGGTGTTGATTGAATACCCGCTGCGGATGAACCCCGTCCGCAATTCCATTTCATCACCACCTCCTGCCGAACGCCATGAGAACTCAAGTGTCGATGACATTGAAAATATTATCTACGGCTCCTTGAAAAGAAATGTGGGAAGGGACAATTACTTTTCGCTGAAATCACCTTTGATGGAAATGGGACTAGACTCAGCGGATCTACTGCACTTGCGAGATTTGATCATTTCCTCTTTGCACATTGACGTGGATCCAACATTTTTCTTTCACTTCAACACTCCCGAGGCCATTGTCAATCAACTCACTCAAATAAAAACCAAACAGACGCAAAACAAAATCAAGAGCAATGGAACCCATAAACTTAATAATCACATTTCTCACCTCAACCATGGCAGCTCTGACTTTATTAATGGAATTTCTGAACTGAATAACGGAATGTCCGACTTGAATAACGAAATGCCCGACTTGACTGATTTAGAGGATTTGAATAATGGACATGAATATGACAAGTCAGAGAACCTTAATGACCAAGAATCATCAAAAAGTGTCATTGCCATTGTCGGAATGGCGTGTAGATTTCCTGGGCATGTTAATACAATCGATGAATACTGGACTTTGCTTGAAAGTGGCAAAGACGCTGTCGGTGAAGTGCCCCAAGATCGCTGGGACATTACGGCCTATTTCAAAGAAGATGGTGTTGACAACGCTATAAGCAACCCTTGCGGAGGTTTCATGGACGACGTACTGGAATTCGACGCGTCTTTCTTTAACATTTCACCCCGTGAAGCTGAAAAAATGGATCCGCAGCATCGCATACTTCTAGAAACACACTGGGAGGCGCTGGAGTACGCCGGGATTAGCCCGGATGATTTGTCGGGTGACACGACTGGCGTATTTGTTGGAATTTCTTCAAATGACTTTGAACTCATGCTCCAAAAAAGCAACGCCGAGGTGGATATCTACTCAACTACTCGCACTGCAAAATCCGTTGCTGCCGGAGGCATTTCTTACTTCTTTGGTTTCAAGGGTCCTGCAGTTGCCTTGGATACTGCCTGCTCATCTTCTTTGGTGGCCCTGCACACAGCATGCAACAGCTTGAGTAGCAATGACTGTAACCTAGGACTAGCCTCCGGAGTCAATGTAATCCTATCCCCTGATGCCAGCGTTGCATTTTCCAAATCAGGTATGCTATCCAAAAGAGGTCGCTGTTTCTCCTTCGATGAAAATGCTGATGGTTATGTGCGCAGTGAAGGCTGTGGCGTCGTCGTTGTTAAAAGACTCGTCGATGCAGTTAGCGACAATGATAACATTTTAGCAATCATCCACGGCAGCGCAATAAATCAGGACGGAAGGAGCATTGGCCTAACAGCCCCGAACGCCACTTCACAGGAACAATTACTTAGGACAGCCGTAAAGAACGCTGGCGTAAAACCCACCGACATTTCCTATGTAGAAGCCCATGGAACGGGCACTAACTTAGGGGATCCCATTGAGTTAGAAGCATTGCAATTAACGTACTGCAGCCACCGACCGAAAAAAAGGCCGTTGCGAATAGGCTCTGTAAAGGCAAATATTGGGCACACCGAGGCAACGGCCGGTATCGCCGGATTGATCAAAGTAGTACTGTCACTAAAACACAATTGGATACCTCCACAAATCAACTTTACCCGCCTCAATCCTCACACTGACATGAAAAAAGGGCACTTTGAAGTTAACACCCAAGGAGAGACTATGAACGAATACATTAGAGCCAATCGCTACGCCGCACTAAGTTCCTTTGGATCCAGCGGAACTAACGTGCATTTGATTATTGGAGCATATGCCGAACAAGTGTCTCACCACAAAATAAAAAAACGCCCATTGCACATTCTGTGCATATCAGCAAAAACAACAGCAGCAGTAGACAATCTGCTAGCTACATATTCCAGGTACCTAACAGATCACAAGATTATTGATATGGCAGATATAGCGTATACGGCCAACACTGGACGCTGCCATTGGAGATACCGTACTTCTTTCGTAGAAGATTCCAATATTAATTTATCAAAACGTCTTTCAGGAAAAGTTAATATTGAAGAAATTAGTGATACAAACCCAAAAGTAGCATTTGTTTTTCCAGGTCAAGTATCACAATACTTTGGTCAAGGAAAAATATTGTATGAGACACAACCAGTATTTCGTAGAGAAATAGATTTATGTGATGAGCTGCTGTCTAATTTTTTAGATAAATCTCTGGTCGATTTAATTTTTAGTGATGGAGATAATCTGTCAAGTCATGCAGAGGCCGCAATGTTTTCCTTCAATTACGCACTATTTAAGCTGTGGGACAGTTTTGGCCTACGACCTAATGCAGTTTTAGGATATAGCGACGGTGAATATGTTGCCGCCGTTGCAGCGGGAATTATGTCTTTGCAGGACGGCATTAAATTAATAAGGGCGAGAGCAAAATTAATAGAGTCACTTCCCACTGGAGGGGGCATGCTTATAGTCGATTCAGGTCTACAAACCGTTGAGACCATCATAAAAAGACATGAGTCCAGACATAAAAATTCTGTAATTAATATTGTCGCAATAAATTCCCCTTTCCAAGTAGTAGTATCTGGAAACATGAACACCCTAAATGACATTGTTCTAGAATTCGATAAAGACGATATTAAGTCACAGTTTGTTACCGTTTCGTTAACATATCATTCAAAACAGATGGAACCCATACTATCGGAATTTAGAGCAGTCGTTTCCACTGTCACCCACAAGGACCCAATTTGCACCTTTATCTCTAACGGGACCAGTACAACTGCTGATGCCCTAAATAGCGATTATTGGGTAAACCACTTATTAGCAACAGTTGATTTTGAAGGCGGGGTAAAGCTTCTAATAGATAGTGGTTATGAAACATTTCTAGTAGTGGGCCCTAATCCCGATCTTCTAGATTCAGTTTCTGCCTGTGTACCACAAATACTTTTGAAGCAAATACAGCTGTTGCCTTCTCTAAGTTTTGGTAAAAGTGATTGGGCGACCATTTTAAACAGCTTAGGTGAGCTTTATTTACGGGGATATATCATTGATTGGAAAGGGTTTGATCAGCCATACAAGCGAAAAAAAGTTGTTCTTCCCACCTTCCCATTTCAACGACAACGCTATTGGGCGAAGGAATTAGATAATTATAAAACGTTGTCAATCTCTCCTTTATCCAGCAATGTTGTACACCCATTGTTAGGGAAATGCTTTATAACAGCTAACGAAACAACCTATGAACAAGTCATAAGCTTGGAAGAATTTCCTTACTTACGAGATTACCAGCTATATGGAACAAATATATTTCCCACAGCCGGTTACGTAGAAATGATGCTTGCTGCGGGAAATTTCTTATTGTCAGAATCCAATGCCATAAATAAAACATTTGCAAATTTTACATTGCATGATGTGTCAATTGTAACCCCATTGTTGTTAACAGAAAAAGAAATCAAATCCACACAAGTGTCTGTCTGTAAAGCAGAAAATAACTTGGAATTTAATGTGTACGTCCATTCTAGGGAAGTTCAGGTAAACAAAAAACTGGCAAATACATGGAATTACCATGCTAAAGCACTATTGTTGCTATCTTCAACTGAAGTAAGAGATAATTCTGATGTTTTTAACATTGAAAATGTTAAAAACAGTTACGTCGAGCAGGATATCAAAAACACCTATAAAAACTCTTCCAACCAAGGTTTTAATTATGGCCCAAGTTTCCAGGGACTAAAAAGACTTTGGCTTGGAAATCTGTCCGCATTGAGTTTGGTACAATTAAAGCTTTCACAAAATGATTTCAAACGATACAATGTGCACCCAGCTTTACTGGATAGTGCATTTCAAACGTTTGTTCATGTCCTAACGGACAACGGACCCGAATCGCTATACTTACCTAATGGGATTGGAAATATTGTATTATACTACCAATGCTCAACTTCATCTGAATTTTATGTCCATGTAAACAGGGCAGTTAACACTAAGCAGGTGTTCCGTGGCGATATATGGATTTATGACCATGACGGAAATCAGTTGTTGAGTGTAGAAGGTTTTGAAGTCAAATATGTTCAACGTCAAACAATATTAGATATGTTGCAAGATAAAAACCCAGATGTAAATGATTGGTTTTACTCGGAAGAGTGGAAAATAAGGAATGATTGCTTGGAAATTGTCGACTGTCAACTCGTTAATTATATGCCCGATTTAACCAATATTAAATCATTGTTACAAAATGAACTGCACCTTCTGTCAAAAAGGCATCTCATCGAAATGTCAAAAAGTGAACTAAAAGTGATAAACGAATTAAGCTTGTACTACATAATAAGGTCACTCAATGATTTTGGCGTAACTTCAATCTTAAATGATACAATTAATTTTAGAAATGTTGTTGCTCGCGGGGCTGTTCAAAATTCTTCACAAAAATTATTATTACATTTTCTTAATATACTGGTTTTAGAAGGTTATTTAGAGAAGGCTTTTCAGAAAGATGAATGGAAAGTTGTAAAATCTTTCGAGGATAGAAAAACTGTGGATGAAAAAATTTCTGATATAAAACAGAATATAGTGCGAAACTTATCTCATGTTTTTATAGAGTCTGGCTTATTGTGTCGTTGTGGAGAACAGTTGACAGCTGTTATGCAAGGTAAAGAAGATGCACTGGGTTTGCTATTTCCAGAAGAGAACACAATTGAATATGAAAGTAGCGCAAATAAAATTTATCAGGATACTCAGGTTATGAAAGTTAGCAATGCGTTAATTCAGAAGTCAATAAAGCAGCTGCTAAAATCTGTTGACATCAATGGGCGTCCTATACGAATATTAGAAATCGGAGCTGGTACAGGAGGTACCACATTACCAATTCTATCAGTGCTTAGGGAAATGGATTTGAAACACTTTTATGTATACACCGATTTATCATTATCTCTATTAGAGAAAGCCGAACTGCGTTTGCGTCAACTAAATTACGACATTACATTTAAGATTATGGACATTGAGAGGGACCCGAAATCGCAGGGATTCAGTCCCTTCCAATTTGATATAGTTATTGCTGCTAATGTTGTCCATGCAACTCGTAATCTACAACACACGTTATCCAATATTCGACATCTTTTATTCCCAGATGGGGCACTTCTTATGTTGGAGATAATTCAGCAAGATCTTTGGCTTGATATTACATTTGGTTTATTGAATGGATGGTGGCGGTTTGAGGATTCTTACAGAACGTCTCATCCACTCCTTGGCGTCAAACAATGGAAAACATTATTGGTAAACTCCGGTTTTAAGGAATCTATATCCGTTAGTGACGAACATGCCATAATATTGGCCAGAGCTGACTCGACTCTACCATCATTATCTTGGTTAACTAAACCTCCATTACTGATAGTTTCCAATGAGTTCGACGATTTTGGTCAACATTTGCATCACTATCTAACAAATACAGGGGAGAGAGTCATCAAGGTTTCACTTGGAGTTTCCAACGAAATCACTCCTAATGAATACGGAATACAGGATGTTCAAAATCCCAACGAATTTATAACATGTTTTGACAACTGCACAATGGGAGAGCGTGTTATTGATGGGGTAATATTTCTTGGGAGCGGAATTGTAATTCCCGAACACGATGGTAAAACCGTTAACAATATTCAAAGTCAACACCTCGGGGCATATCTGACCCTAGTTCAAACAATTATTAAATTGAATATAAATGTCTCTAATAAATTGATGGTTGTAACATTTGGAGCACGTCCAGTTTTATCTACTGATGATATTAATCCTTTCCAAGCAACGTTCTGGGGATTGACGAAGACCCTGACAAAGGAACACCCAGATTTGAAAACTGTTTGTTTGGATATGGATCGATGGAACCCTAATACTTCTTTGCAGGTAAAATTATTAATGGCTAAATATTGGACTAGTGACAATGAAACATATATTGCAAATAGAGGAACCAAAACATACAGCTATCGTTTACATCGACAGAATGTGTATGGAGACACATTATCAATTCCCATTAATTCTCCCTATCGTTTAGTGTTTGGAAAAGTCGTCGCCGATCTAAGTATTATGCAAATGCAAAAATCTGATCTTCAACCACACCAGCTAGAAGTAACAATAAAGACTGCAGCAATAAATAGCACTATATCTGCCATTACCGAAATGACTTCAAACACCTCCGACTCTTTGCGTATCGACTTTGCAGGAATTGTTTCCAATTTGGGAAATGAAGTAAGTGAATTTTGCGTTGACGATGAAGTAATGGGGCTGGCTGAAGATAGTTTAGGAAATTCAGTAACATGCGTAAATGAATTATTGTTACATAAACCGCAATGCTGGAGTTTTGAGGAAGCGTCTACCGTTCCAACAGCATTTTCAGCAGCGTACTATAGTCTTTTAAATTTGACAGAGTTAAAAAAAGGAGAAAAAGTACTGATACACTCTGCTACGAGTGGCGTTGGATTGGCAGCTATTCAAATATGTCATTACTATGATACAGAAGTTTTTGTCACATCACAAAGCATTGCAAAACGAAACTATCTTAAAGGACTAGGTATAGTACATGTATACGATTCGCGCAATATTAGTTATGTTAATGAAATTTTTGATATTACCAACAATGTCGGCGTAGATGTCGTTCTCAATTCTCAAACAGCGACAGATTTGATAGAAACCAGTCTGCAAGTTTGTAGATCTTTAGCTTGTTTTGTAGAAATTGGTAAGCATCAAATTTGGACTCCAGATAAACTACAAAATGTTCGCCATGATTTGAAGTATACCATTGTTGAAATGGATAGCATTACAACTAACAATCCCAAAATCATTAAAAGTATACTCCATACATTAAAACACCCTTTCGAAAAGGGTGCACTCAAACCTTTACCATACAGGCTGTTCCATCTACAGTGTGCAAAATCAGCGTTTCAATTTATGCAGCGAGGAAATCAAATAGAAAAAGCAATTATTTACCTTGATTCCACCAACAGTGTCAGTCACCTATACTTCCGCAGCAATGGAACATATTTAATCACTGGAGGATTAAATGGATTAGGTCTAACAGTGGCAGAGTATATGATTGCTAATGGTGTCCGATCATTAGCGTTAATTAGTCGAAGAAGCCCAGACCAAGAAACGCAGAAAAAATTGGATTGTTTTAAGGATTTACAGGTTCAAATAAAAACTTTTTCCGCAGACGTTTCCGACTTCGATTCAGTAGAGACTGTTTTATTGGAAATAGATAAATCGTGTCCACCGCTCTGTGGCGTAATTCATGCTGCAGGAACACTATCCGATGCTGTTTTTGTTAATCAGAGTTGGGATAAATACGAATCAGTGTTCAGGGCAAAAGTTCAAGGTTCGTGGAACCTACATATTTTGACACAAAAGTATGCATTGGATCACTTTGTCATGTTTTCATCAATAGCAGCCATTATAGGCCACCCAGGACAGAGCAACCACTCAGCTGCAAATGCATTTCTAGATAGCTTAGCCTTTTATAGAATCAATCTAGGTTTACCTGCTCTCAGTATTAATTGGGGAGCATGGTCCGAAGTTGGCACAATAGTTAGTCAAAGTATTTACCAGAATGTAAATAATTATGGCATAAGAAGTTTTACAGTTAAAGATGCGATATTATCCTTAGGATTTGCTATGTTTAATTTAATGCTGCCACAAGTAGTTATCTGTTCCTTAAATTGGGATGACTACCTTAAAAAAGTAAATATCGTTGAGCCTTGGCTTGAAGGTGTGATTTCTAGAAACATTTCTCTGCAAGACTACGATTCTACTAAAGGATTAATATCTAGTTTAAATGAAAGCAAACTTAAAAATAAGCTGCAAGTTATCAAGTCGTTTCTCACGCAAACAGTTAGTCAAGTTTTAAAGTTGCCTATTGCATCAGTGCATGAAACGAAAGGATTTTTTGATATGGGGGTAGATTCATTAATGGCATTAGAAATACGAAATAGGCTACAGGCGGAACTACCAAAAATAGCTATTTCGTCTACCATAATCTTTGACCACAACAACATAATGTCATTGGGCCAACACTTGGTAAAACAGTTCAATGATACTATCCAAGGCTTTCCTAAATCACAGCCTACGCCTTTAAAATCTACGATTGAAGATGGAAGGAGTTACGAAAGTACAATTGCCGTTATTGGTATTGGGTGTCGATTTCCTGGAGGTTTAGATTCGCCAGATGCACTATGGGGTTTGCTTAGTGCTGGCCAAGATACAATAGCAGAAATTCCGGTTGATCGTTGGGACAATAACATTTACTTCAATTCAGATTCAACCGTGCCTGGCAAGATTTACACCAAAAAAGCCTCTCTTCTTACAAAAATTGATGAGTTTGATGCAGATTTCTTTGGCATAAGCCCAAGAGAAGCTGAACTTTTAGACCCTCAACAACGATTATTGCTAGAAGTAAGTTGGGAAGCGTTAGAACGGGCATGCATTGTACCTAATGCTCTAGAAGGAAGCAAAACGGGTGTTTTTATCGGCATCTCTACTCATGATTATGAACATCTTTTGAGTAACTCTGGCGTTTTTGATTCATCTATTGACAGCGGAGCATTTATTGCAACAGGAACTGCAGCCAGCACAGCGTCAGGAAGAATATCATATGTATTTGGACTACAAGGTCCAAATTTTGCCGTTGATACTGCGTGTTCATCGTCATTAGTGGCTATTCATCAAGCTTGTCATAGCTTACAGTTAGGAGAATCAGAGTTAGCGTTGGCAGGCGGTGTCAACGCTATTTTATCCGCAGATACAATGATAAGCTTATGTAAGGCAAAAATGTTGTCACCAGATGGTTATTGTAAGACATTTGACGTTTCCGCTGACGGGTTTGTTCGAGGAGAAGGTTGTGGTGTCATCGTTTTAAAACGACTTTCAGATGCTGTACGGGATAGTGACAATATACAGGCAGTAATTCGCTCAAGTGTTATTAATCAAGACGGTGCAAGTGGTGGATTAACAGTGCCAAACGGCATGGCTCAGCAAAATCTTATAACGATGGCTTTATCTCAAGCGCGTATAAGTACAAATGATGTAGATTATATTGAGACTCATGGAACAGGGACTTCTTTAGGGGACCCCATTGAGGTTAATACTCTCAACGCTATTTTTAGTATTAATAGAAGTCCAGAGAATCCGTTATTAATTGGGTCCGTTAAGGCAAATGTTGGTCATTTAGAGGCAGCAGCTGGTATTGTTGGATTTATTAAAATAATTATGTCAATGCAAAACGAAATAATTCCTGCTCAAATTCATTTAAAAGTATTAAATCCTCATATTCAAATAGAAAAGGATTTGATTAAGATACCCACCAAAAATCAAGCGTGGAAAAAAAGGGTTAACAGAACTCGTCGAGCAGGTATAACTTCCTTCGCTCTAAGCGGTACCAACGCCCACATAGTATTAGAAGAAGCACCTTTGAAAGTTCCTTATTTCATTGGTGCAGTAGAACGACCACTACACATAATTACGATATCCGCAAAAACAGAAACTGCATTAACACAGCTGATAAATAAGTATAAAATTTACCTGTCTAAAGAATCTAAACCACTTATTTCCAACATCTCATATAGTGCCAATGTATATCGCCAGCATTTAGATAAGCGAGTATTTGTTTTAGCAAATGATACTATGGCACTATACAAAACCATAAAAGCAACCAATTACTTTCTGACGGATTTCAACAAAAAATTAAACCCAAAAATAGCATTTGTTTTTCCAGGTCAAGTATCACAATACTTTGGTCAAGGAAAAATATTGTATGAGACACAACCAGTATTT
>JAAAYG020024366.1:0-17456 GCA_009936455.2 Tomocerus minor | reverse complement strand
TTCATTTCCCGGAAATTTCCCACTTTTCCCAGGTGCCCATCAAAATGGGGTGGGAAATGGGAAAAGACGAAACCATGAAGATATTCATACGCGCACCAGCCGACTTGCCGGGGGCCTCACAGGTAGGTAATATTTCTGCCTCCGGCCAATTGCCAACCAACTGGCGTTAAGAGATGTATAATATGTTTGCGTTATAAATTAGCAATCCTGGGTGAATGAACTGCAATTCATTTTTAGCATTTAAAGGTGCAATAAAATGAGATGAAAAGTTACAACAGGGAATATTGAAAATTAAAAAAACAAAAGGTTCCTCTAGCAGTGTATTAACGGAAAATTCAAAAAACAGTTATATCTCCGAGAGATGAAAGATAGCAATAACTCTCTATAACATTGTGGGTGGACATTCCATCCGTCCGTGGAGATTAATAATGTCTTTCTACGTCGACAACTCTAGGAGAAATATACTTTTCCCCCAAAAAAAGTATAACAAAAAAGAAAAAGACAGGAAAGGCTGTTCACGTCCCCCTTAAAGCCAGCGCGGGTAGCATTTCTACATATTTTAATGTCTAGTATAATATTAATATGCAATACAAATATAATCGTGTGTTACAATTCAATAACTTATTGCTCGTACTATTCTCTTTGATAACGTGATAACTGAAATAAATGCTGTCTAACTCTGAAAAATGAATATAATTGGTACTAAATTAAGGCTGCTCGGTTGAAATGAAAAGCGTTCAATAGGGTCCGGGAAAAATCAATCGTGGCTTGATTTATATACTAATTAAGACTAATTTCGGAGAAGTTACAATGCTATTTTAGTTATGCAATCAATAGACACAAAAGACAATAGTCGTCAGTTTCAACGTTTATTCGAAAAAAGTATTTTCATTTCCAGTCACCAAGTCACCTCATGTCAATTACTGCAAAATCAAAAAAGAGCACGATTAGAATATAGTGATTGCAACGACAGTCACGCAAAATGTGTCAACTATTGATCACTAATACACTACTATATTACTTCGTGTCACTGCAAAAATAGCACAAAATTATTGTGTTAGTACAATATTACACTATATACTGAAGTACAGAGCCCTTGCTTGCAGAAAAACAAAACTCAGCATATAGCTTATTCAGATTTCAGTTTGAAGAAAATAGAAACCAGAATGAGAAAATTAGTTATGTCTGAGGTTAACGAATGGTGAAGGCAGCTAATTAATTAATTACGATTGGCAACTTGTACACAATTCTACAAAAACCAAATTACAAGTCTATAGAGTTGAAGGGCAACAGAAAGAGAAAGAAAAGCACGTCTATGGTGAGAAAGAAAGAACACCATGCCAAACAGATAAACAGGAAACCTTAAGTACCCCAAAATGACATAGTCAGCGATTTTTTTTACTTCCTCGTCTGCATTTAAATTGAAAATATTAAAACACTTGACAAATAATTGAGTATGACTATGTAAATGTACATACCTTTTTCGCAGCAGCTTGGCCGACTTTGACCTTCTTGGTACCTCGTACCTTCTTCATTCTGTTCTTTCTTTCCTTACGTTGCTTTCTGGTGGTCTTTCCACGCTCATAAAGACCATGCTACATACAAAAAAATTAAAATCAGTCTCCAAATTCATATTTGTTTCCAAAAAAAATCACTAATTAATTATTAAATAAAAAACAACGTAAACAGCCGCCCGTTTAAAACTAAAGACCGTGGGCCAAGACCGAAAACTTACCCGCTGGAGCCGGTATTTTGGTTCGAATTTTTTAGCCAAATCTAAAGAATCATAGATAAGGGCAAATCCTGAACTACGACCTCCTCCGAAAGCAGTTCTGAAACCAAATACGAATACTACATCTTGTGTTGTTTTGTACAGTTTTGCTAGTTTTTCTCGAATTTCAGTTTTAGGTAGGGAAGCTCTGCCAGGGTGGAGAACATCAACGACCATTTGACGACGGGCCAACAGACGATTTGTCATGAACTTCCTCGTTCTGATTGTTGCCGTACCTTCACTCTGAAAATAAAATATATAGTTCGTTAATTCAATTTTAATTACTACTTTACTACTCGTTTATTACCGTTCTTTTCATTCATCTCAAATTAATACTAAATGCTTCCAACTTTTGAAGTAAAGGTGTTCAAAAATTTAAAAATGAAAAATCCATTGATTTTCAATCGTTGATCTTAGCGATCTTAGCCATAATGACTTTTCAGACACAAAAATGCCACTTACAATTATATTTATGCACAAATCAACAGTACCAATAATTTATTGTTTTAAAAACTTACCATTTTGAATTATACGAAATTCCGGACGCACGAAAATAAAAAACGATCACTAGCCGCACTTACCACTCGGTGCTACAGATGTGAAATGGTAGAACTTAGCCGACACTCTGACTGAAACTGAATGTTCGGCATGGGATTGTGCACATGTAGAAAATGGCTGTCCCTTCATATTTTTATACACACAATTTAACCTGTCAGCTGTTCTAAAATTTCTGGATAGTTACGAGGCACATTGCGTAAACTCATTTCGGCTTTCAGGCAGCAAGCGCGCGTCTTTTAATGAATGAAAGCCAGAAATGCTAAGAAATGCATAGACGCAAAAAAAGTTTGAATTTGCTCATGTAAATGCCTGAAAGTCAAGAAAATGCCTATTATTATCGCAAAATCATGCCATTTGAAAACGAGTCCTTACTGGCATTCGTTTTTCACCCATTAATTAATAAATGTAGTCCTGCTAAATTGGTTATTGAATGAAAAATGACTACTAAGGGATTTAAGCAGTTCTACTCACTGTTTGTAACAAAATTGATTTATTGGTTGTTATTAATCAGGGAACTATCTGTCTCTATTTTATAATCAAAAAATTAACATAAATATTGGGAAAAAACCTAAAGAGAGAAGGCGAAATTAGATAACGGTTACACAGAAGAATTATTATTTTTAGATCCTAAGGATAACCAAACCAAAAGTCCTAATCATAAAAGTCAGAGAGATCAAGATCACGACGATTACGTTGATATCAGACAGAATGACATGATTAGATGGAAAACAACAAACAATAAGTTTTGAGTACCATAAATAAAAGTAATTTTGTTCAAAATTTAGCACATTATGGACATCAATTAATTTTAACAATATATAATATTTAAATCAACTTTAATCAAATTGTTATACAACTTTAGATTGAAAATATTTATAGTACAATAATTAAGAGAGAAGCTTTGAGCGACTGGTAATAGCCAAATATACAACTACTACTCCAATAATGGCAGCAAGATGTTCTGAGCTGAGCCATGGGCCAGAATAAGATCCTGGATGATTAAGCGTCAATGTAGTCAGTGGTGTAACACTTTCAGTCGACCTCTGTTCAATCAAAAAATAAAATAGTTCAGTAATTCACTTAAGTTTTGCTCTATGGTTTGACTTTTTATTTTGTAAACAAACCTTTCTCAAAAGCCCAAAGCCTTCTTCATCATAAAGGCGAATAAGATGATCTCCCCTGGTGGCCTTTGCAAGTTCCTCAGTCCAGCTCAATTGTAATCGTTGTCCTTTTACGACTTGCAGGAATCTACCATTTACTTCAGCGTACAATTGTTCAGGCTCCTTGCATTCTAATTCAAACTCGGTAATGTAAGCGATATTTGTAAGCACGGATGCATCCAGCGTCGTGTAAGTTTTCACATTTTTTGCCGGGCAAGCTGCCTCTGACGACACTAGATTTAAATAATACAATATTTTCAAATTCATTCATAATCCCACAACTTCAAATAATCAATTGAGTTCATTGAAATTCTAATTCAATATCCCAATAAAAAATCCTTTACCAGCGAAGTAGAAAAGAGCGAACAGGGTAGTGAGTATTATTTTCATCTTGAAACTGAAATAACAGTAAAACGATTATAAAATACAACACAATATATATAGTAATAATTTTTAACTAATATAGCCATAATATTCATATTATATACAGATATTTATATTATATGAAATGCAAAAAATAATAAATAAACCATATGCACCAATAATATTGGAAATTCAAAACAAGTAATATTTTTAAAATGGTTATGTAAAATGGCAGGTCACGCTCAAAAACTTATCAGTTAGAATTTCAATTTTGATCAGTTATTACAAAAGCCAGCAACAATATTATTATAAGAATTTTGAAATTAAAAATTGCATTTAATTATCTTTTTTTTGAATTGTAAAACTAATTTAAAATGCGTAAACGCCATTCCACGTTGTTCCCCATGCAGTATATGTGGGCTTTAGAAATATAAATATACAACGTAATTAAAAGTTTACCTAAAACGGAAATAAATGCTGGAAAAATTGAAGACCGGCTGCAGCTGTAAAGACACTTTCACCAAATGTGTTCTGTTTTTGTCTTTCCAATGTGATTTTGTTCCATGACAAGAGGAGAATCATTTGAGTGTTGTAGATGATGTGGCCAATGCGGGATCTTCAAAATTCTTCGCAGAGTCTACTCAACTATTTTCTTTTGCTGGCACACACACGCACAGGGACAGCAGGAAGATGAATTGCTAAGTGTAAAAAGACAATAATCCTGGGATTTCTTCTGTTTGATGACTATAAAAACGAGAATTACTTTTGTTTCAACAGACGATAAAGATGAAAGATGATTAGATAAGCTAAGCGTCTTTAAAAACAAGTCAAAAGTGCCAAAGATCGTGCCAGAATTAAGTTTTACTCATCTCCCTTATCTTATGCCAATCTATATTTAAAAACTTAATCTTTATGTTCCATTTTAATGCCCTATTCAGATGTTCAGATCCATGTAGTAATCATAAATAAAGATATTCAAAATAATTTCATTATTTCCGGTTAAAATAACAATCCAAACATTAAACTGTTTCGAACAATAATTATTAATAAAATTTGTGTACATGTTAAAAGTAGCGCTGAGATGTTTTATTCGACTTTTGTCATAAAACCGCAGCAGAATGAATATCTATTATTATTAGATATTATTTCCATTAAAACGTTGTGTGAAAATCCCGGAAAGTTCTTTCAAACGATATAAAATGTTTGCATTTCAGTAGTTTTATGATAAAGCCCTGTGTTTACTGAAAATAAAACCCAGAGAATACGTTAAATGCAATTTAAGAATAGATAATAATGATGCATTTATGAAGAAGGATGGAATATTATGTCATTTCATGGTGGAAATCATAGAGACAGCTCAAAGAATTTAGAATAATTAACTGCGAATAACTTTATTTTGAAAAAGGAATGTGCGCGTGAGATTCAAAAAAAAAATAAAATCAGACTTTATCATGTGACGAGAACAAATTCCAGAATTTGTTTCGACTATTACTATTACTACTCACTGGAACTGGTATGTTAGACTTGATTGATGAAAAACTCTTCTGACTTTCCAGCGAATTCTTCGAACTCCTAATGGGAATTTTAGATTTGGTCAGAGATTTTGTGCTGTTCGACATACTTGAATTTGAAGTTTTATCTATTTCAGTATTTTTTGTCGGTGTACTATTTCTAACTTCGGTTGGGTTCGTATTTATTGTAGTTTTAGTTATGTTTGTGTCACTAAGTCTAGTTGGTGTGTGTATTTGTGTATCTAATAATTGTATCGTGTTTGTGTCACTATTTCTAATATCTGAAGTTAACGCCAGAGTCGACGTCGACGACGACGCTGCCGCTTCATTACTTTTGTCCTTCCTCCAATTCTTCTCCAAAATTCTTAATTTTGCTTTCGTCCCCTCTAGTTCAATTTCCTGCTGTTTCAATTTGAAACGCAGCTGGTCGTTTTCCTGACTTAGATGTAAATACTTTTGCGGTTCTTCTTCTGACTCCTTTTGTTTCAATTTTTGTTCCAGGAGCTAAACAAAAAAAATTAAAAGAAAGTCATCCGTTAGTTTACTATTATTCCATCATTTAAAAAAAAATAATAATTAAATTACAAAACACTAAAAAATAAAATATAACACTTGAATATTTTGCTACTTTCATTACAGGGAACGAAATTCTAAACCATAATTATTTCTCTCTAGGAAGCTACTCCATTACATCATATTATCATATTATGATACCAAATTAGGAATTCATCAAAATTTTACCAATCATTTTACAAGTCGTCTTTTAAAGCAACTTTTGAATATTTGAATAAAGCAATAATAATAATAATTACTTGTATTAACTAAACAATTGAAGCATAAAGCCAATAAATACCATTTTCGGATGATTGCTCCTCATTGCATATTTTTGCTAATTTTATACGGGAAATTGCATCCAACTTAATGAATGCTAAATTAATCCCAAGTTAATACGCTAATTAAAATTACTTAACACTCGTTTACTATTACTTAGTTCGATATTTCTTTTTAGGCGTAGCAATGATTTCAGTGCTATTATCCAACAATTTCTTAATTTCTATTGCCGTTTGGCAGTTTTTATATTGTTAAATGTTTAAATGGAAGTCAGGTGAAGTGAAAGAGCTAATATAAATATCTTAAAAATGCCTAAAAAAGTACAGGAATTTCAGGAAATTAATCTTTTTAGGAATATTTTTCGGAGCCTGTAAAAACAGACAAGTAGTCTTTAACGACTAAATAATGGGAATAAACAAACAAACATTAGAATTGTGAAAAAGATCGAGAATAGCATGAATAGAAAATGATATGTGACGAACCTTAACCCTCCCAACGGCGAAGATGACTTGTCGCTGTAACTCGACATAGTCTCTTTCGCCAAGGACGATTCTTAGCTTACGGCGATCAACGCCCTCCAAACAGCCTGGACAGATCTCCTGGACACAATCACATTTAAATCCAAGGACATCGTCAAGTTTGCCTAACTTTTCTCTGGTACTGGTACAGCTACAGGAATTTAGCTTGACTTTGGTCTGGATAATGTCCAGGAGAGAGTAAAGTGGATCCTCTTCAGAAGAATCTATTGCGGACGATGCGGAAGAAGTAGATTTAGATTTAGATGTAGAAAAGCCGGAATCTGTAGTTTTCCATGGATTTGTTTTCAGTTCAGAAGTGGTTAACTCAGGTAGAGAAGTCAGAATATTTTGCCGGAACGTGTTTAGTGTTTTCACTTCCGTTTTTAAATCCTGACGAAAAAGAATTTTGATTTTAATCATTAGGTACTAAGTAAATATTTGACAAAATTCCAAAAATAAGAGTCTTCTTATAGCACAAAGTTTTAGGAGCAATGTTGAATGTTGAGAAAATGAGAAAATGGTCAAATCTATTTTCTTAAGGAAAATAATTTACTATTATTTATTACAGTATAGCTACAGGTACATGTAAGTAGCAAGCAGATGATTGATATATTTTATTTTCTTAATTGCCAATCACACAACACAAAAAAAACTATGAACACACTCTTACTATCAGCACTTGTAATTTCATTTGCATTACTTAAACTTGCAACGAAGAAAGACAAAAAAGAATTACTAGAACTACATTGAATTCACTGAGTTGGTTAAAAATCAAAAGAAGAGCATAAGCAAGGAATCTTGGAAACATGAATCTCAAATGAAATGAAATTGATGATTAACATTGTAAGATAATGATAACATTTTTTGGTGGTGATAAGCAGTAGAAAGTTGATGAGTTCGCAGATCAAGGTTACAGATAATTGTAAATTAAAACCCAAATGTAATGTATGATATGTATATGTTAATCAATAAAAATGAATTTTACCTGTAAGGCGACGATGGTCTTGGCATGCTGATGGATGAGCACCTGAAGAAAGTCCATGTGCAGCAGAGGAGTATTAAACGAAGTGTTATTCGGAATATTAGGAAACAAGTCATAGTAGTTTTTCAAGTCATCTTTTCTCTCGTCTTCACTCTAAGTTTAGTAGAGAAAAGGAGAAAGTTGGGTTATTCAGGTAATTCGACTAATTCAAGGGTAGCATCTTTTTGAAGAGCACTTATTTTTAGCCTAATTCGATTTTACTACTAAATTCTCATTTAATCCACCATGTTAAAAGTCTGTTAATGAAAATAATATCACCAACAATAATGTGAGCTCAGCAACACAAGGATGCGTGTATAAAGTGTGTGAGTGAGGCTTCTGTGGCTAAGCTTACAACAAGCCAATGGCTACGTCACAATCAGTCGACCGTGTCGATTGGCACAGATTTTTCCCTATTTTACTCAACACTGTAAAAAATAACTTGGAATTTTAGAGTGGAATTTCAACAATAGACAAAATTTGCAAGAATATCATACAGCTGTTACTGGGAAAATGAATAAATATTATGTATGCAAGATGTGAGCAACCTCAACTGGCTAAATATTTTTAAGAGAAACGCAGAAAGTTAATAACTGTTGTGGTTGGGTAATCGACTGTGATTACAGCAACTCTTTTCTCCTTTTTTTCTATAAGAAGAATGAAGGATTCTTGCAATGCCTTTACAGTTCGACACAACGTAATATAATTTCAATACTGTTCAATGAAATTATTATGCACATAATCAATGTCCAAAGAGGTTTTACCTGAATTTATTCCATAGAATAAGAAAACATGGTGAGAAACACACTGGTTTTTCATGTTCACAGGTAAATAGAGAAAAAGGAGCCGAATTTACCAAAAATAAATAGGGATATAAGGAGAAAGACTAGTATTTTGAAGGCAGAAACAGACGGAATAAATTAAGCGAATCACATTGGGTTAAAAATAGGCAAAACGCAATAAAAACTATTTAGGGAAATGAAAACAGCCTGAGGGCAGAGTTTCTGCAACAATGATTAGCTTTCTAGTATGGTTGAAGGTTAAATGACGTCGCGAGCGAGTCGTGACGTCACTATGCGTTTTTCATCATCTTCTCAATTACTGGATTCTAAAGCGGATTTAAACCAGTTCCGCTGCGTGATTTTCAAAATTTCACATCTTAAAACACACATGAAAATTTTCTGCATTTTTCGAGGGGTAAATAGGGGCCCTAGGCCAATTTTCTCACGAAAAATAGGGAGCACCAGCACACACTGTGTAAATTGGCATTTAAACATTAAAAGGGCACAATTAAATGGCGATGGCGCTAACTAATGTTGCTTAAAAGGTCAAGAAAATCAATGGCTATCCCCTTAAAATATAAAAACTGAAGAGAAACACAAAATAGTCACTAAAATAACGAAAATTAGAAACTAGGTGGGCGAAGATAATAATAAACACAACATGAGGAGATACGTAGATGATGGATAGAGATATACACATACACATTAAGTCTGGCAATGCGAAAATTGGTAAATTTCCAAAAGAAAATGACTTACACAAGGAAACTCGGTCCGACTTCCGCCCCCGCAAAAAGAAAAGTTGGGCTCCATGATCACAGTTAAAAATTCTACATGGTATTTAAATTCTAGTACTTAATTATGGTCAGAGATTTTAAAAAATCGCATTTAATAAGGACACTAGTCGAAGTGATGTCCTTCTTTCCATTTATGATTGTCTGTGTGCCTGCCTTGTGTGTTGTGTTAGTTGAGTGAGGGAATGAGCAAAGGAGCAGAATGGGAAATGAAATTAGGTATCTAAAGTCGCGTTCACACTGCGTCAGATTAGCCGCCTAGTTTCAACATTTTAAGCCATAGAGCTTGATTTTCTGTGCGAACTGCAAATTGACAGACGAAACGGAGAAGAGAGTCAAGTCCATTGCCTTTTGCCTATTGCTTTGCTCTGTCTCTTTGCGCTCTGCTCTGAAAATCAAATCAGCAAACGGAAAATTCTAGTTTTACATCTCGTGCGTCCTCTCACCAATTTTAAAATTTCACTAGTCAGTGCAAAATTCTCCAGTATTAACTATTATTTTTATTCTTATCATGGTCATTTCATAAATTTTCTTGGGAGGAAAAGGAAGAGCTGTGATTCGAGTTTTGGAAACTCATGCAAGATCATCGATTGGTGTTTGAAGCCTCGATATTTAATCGATATTTTGTGAGAACTGCTGCTGCTGCTGGCTGGCTGGCTGAGTAAGTTTTCTATCTATAACAGGATTCATCATTGGGATTTGGTTGAGAGAAGGAGTAGCGGTTGAAATTGCAAAGCATTGAAACCGCCATCTACTACTGACGACCATTAGCACCGAACCCCAAGCGAACAACTTGAATACCAAAAGAAGACGAAGGATCGTCAAAAGAAGTTCCGTTTCTTGTAGAGTGTGGCGATCATAACATCCACCATTACACAAAACTCCAACGAAACTTTTGGTTTTCGGAAAATTCGGTGCTGTCAGAAATTTTGCGTCTTGAAGGCTCACTGTCGAATTTCATAGTATGGCTCTCAAGAGGATTAATAAAGTAAGTTTTCCCTCAAAGTTTTCAATGGGAGGAACAGCCGTTTTCACTTTCCAGAATATTCTGTTTATTAATATTTGACTGAGCTCATTGAGTCTTTTTCAATTTTAGGAATTGCAGGATTTAGGCCGCGACCCCCCGGCTCAGTGCTCAGCGGGTCCAGTTGGAGACGATCGTAAGTCCACTTTTAATAAAACTACCCTTTTTTTCAAACCATTGTCAGTGCCTTTAATTGAATATTTCTGGTTTTCGTTGTGAATGTTTGAATGGTTTTATATGGTTGGTTGGGTTGTGAGTGGATCGATGACTCATACTCACTCATTTCGTCATTATTTTCTTTTTTTCAGTATTCCATTGGCAAGCCACAATCATGGGGCCAGTAAGTCAACCAAAACTTTCTACTTTTTATAATTTTACACAACGTAAACCCCTCAATTTCCGCAATCTGCGAAAACTCCTAGTTTTGACATTTGACCTTAAATTGTTTTGCTACTTCCCAATTACTCCCTTCTCTTTTTAATTTCAAACTAACAGGATATTTTCCTTTAATAATATAGCGGATTTTAACAATTTATCCTCTGTGAAATCTCTTGATTCTTATGATTAGTAAAATAATTATCTGAAAGTTCAGGTCTATGACCGACCCATAGAAAGACGTGAAAATTGTTTCTTTTTTGATTATTGCTCATCGTTTTAATGCTAAAGTCTAGCTAGTCATTGTAATTCAAGTGTTTTTATCCTGTTACTAACTAATCCTACTTTATACTGTACTTTGTAATGAGAGAAATAGGTATTTAGGTATCAATGACCTTCCAAGAAATGATCAAGTGAGTTGGAATTAATTTTTTCCATTTGATTCACAGCCGGATAGCCCCTATCAAGGCGGAGTGTTCTTCTTGTCAATCCATTTCCCGACGGATTATCCGTTTAAACCCCCAAAAGTCTCTTTCACTACGAGGATTTATCATCCGAATATCAACTCCAATGGATCTATCTGTCTTGATATTCTTCGCAGTCAGTGGTCGCCCGCTCTCACTATATCTAAAGGTAATTACTTTTCAGATGACACAATGTTATTTTGCTTGCGCTACACTACACTACACAACAGTTATTAGACTAACAACACTTGTGCTTTATTTGTGTCCTTTGTCAATGTCATTTATTATTTTATTTACAATCTCTAGGAACTTATACTAAGCATGCACTAAGATTCCAGTCAGCTGATTCCTTTATTTATAAATCGACATAGAATAAAAATATAATAACTATCTAATATGCTCATCATGTGACACAGTGACAAGTCATTTAGGTAGCTACGTCAATCTAGTCCTTACTGTGATCAATAGCATAACTATTACTACAATATTTTAATAAATAAATTGAAAAATTACTAAGTTAATTTGTAGGAATTGCGAAAAGGAGAATAATAATATAGGGATCAAGGCTTTTAGGTTAAGGAAGCCATAAAAATGAATTAGTGCACTTCATAAAAATTGCTTGCGCAGAAAGGGAAGGAAAACTATTAAAAAAGCCTGAATAGTTTATTGAAGAAATGAGAAATTAAATGGCAAAGGGCAAAGGTATCCGTCACATTTCGAGAGATGACAATTATTGTGAATGGTTATAGTCGTATAAAATGTAAAATGATAATAATGCGTAAAATAAGGGCGCGAAAAAGTGCGTAGTAGGGTAATTATATGACTAATTCGTAATGTTTGGGGGTTTGTTGGTTAGTTCTGCTCTCAATTTGTTCACTGCTGTGCGACCCAAATCCGGACGACCCTCTCGTCCCAGAAATAGCCCGAATATACAAAACGGATCGTGACAAATACAATGAGCTGGCCCGGGAGTGGACACGGAAGTACGCCATGTAGTTAATTGAAACCCTCTCAAAAAAAATACACCAACAACTACTACTACAACAATTTCTTTACGTTTATGTATGCGTTTATTCGGGACAATTGGAACTTTTGAATTGTAAAAATTATAGATAGTTAAATAACAATTGCGTTTAAATTGTGTCCAAGTGGAGTAGCAAGTACTCGGTTATTTTCTCATTCGAACATTTCTCGCGAACTAGGTAGTCTACAATTTCAAAAACGTTACAATCTCTCTCGACGACATTAACATACTTTATACTATTCTTGTCAATATTGTAGATTATGTATTTAGCTTTGGTATTTGTAGTGGTGAGCTGAGCGTGTACGTCTAAGATACTGCTATGCATCCACTGCATCTCATACAGTTTATTCACACTATTGCTGTAGTTTATGAAAAATAGTTTGTCATTAGGGAACTTAAGGGTTGCCTCATCGAATTCTACTTGAATGTTGACGTACTTGTCCAGGTTTTCTATGCTGCACATCACTCTCTCCATTTCGATCGGAACTGCTTTCATTTGCAGGAGGCGATTCACATCCACGTCCCCCAGGGTCAGCCGACTGAATGTGGGCTCATCCTCGCAGTTGTCCCCCAGGTGGAAGCTCACACTCTCGGACTCTGAATCCCCCCTCATACTATTAGCCTCACTGTTACTACTATTATTATTATTACTAGCACTAGGGAGTGCCCCCATGATCCCCTCCCCCTCCCCCTGATTTTGATGGTGGTGTGGGTGGTGGAGGTCAAGGCCTTCATCTTCCGACCTCTGACTCCCGTAGCCTAGGCTACTGCTGCTACAACATTCCCCAGACGACCCCCCACCCCCACATCCACCCCTAACACTACTGCCCCCACCCATACTGCTTCCACCTCCATCACCCCCACATGAGGATGACGTAGGAGGGCCGCTGTTGTTGTAAGGGTCGAACTCCTCACTCACGCTGTAGATCCCACTGTCGTAGTTCGAAATGTCAAGCCCCACTTCGTATTTCGTGTTCACCAGCTTCAGTATGTACAGAACAGTCTTGAGGTAATTGTCGATACGGCGCGTTTGGATTATCACATTGACAGCAGCACTTGACGACTTCACGTACGTCGATATGAATTTATTCAGAGTTTTGGCCGCAGGAAGGCTCCGGTAGTTGGAAATATGCAGAGTTTTCAGGTTGATCGTTTGCGGGTGCAGAATCGAACCCAAAAGTTCGCATTTATAGCTCCAGCTAAAATTGTGCAGGATTTTCACAAAGTTCTCCGGGTCGTTGTAGGCTCGAAGAGCCGCTTCTTTGTACGTTTCGGTAGATTTTTCTATTAGTTTACTATGTTGAGGCCAGTTTTTCCGACTATCATCAAAATAGAATCAAAAAATCAAAAAGGTTAAAAAGGTCACATCACTCATTTCAACAATCATATTATTATTTACATCATACATACGTTCATGTCATGTCATTTTATTTATTGTTATTCTCATTGTGGTGCATCAAGTGTGAATCACATTCATCATCATCACATTAATAATAATCATTATTATTATTATTATTATCTAGACTTGACTTGTAATATTATTGACTATTTTTAGGAATTCGGAATTCATACGTAATAACATGGCTTTAGTTTTTAATAACCTTTCAATGAGATTTGTTCGAGTTGAGAAATAAACATGTGGAAAGTTAACTAACTTTAATTAAAGTACAGATAAGTAAGTGTAATTATTAATTATTAATTAATCGATATTCAATTTCATGTGTGTGTAAGTTTGTATGAGATATAAGTAAAGTAATGTGTACTGAAAAGACTGTAATGTAAGTACTCTGTAATAAAAGCTAATTGTTTAAAACTTTAAAATAAAAATAAAAATACGTCCTTGAAATAATAATAATAATATCTAACCCGTGTTTTGTGAACTTAAACAATTAACAACTGACAAAAAATTGCATCTAGAATCATTGCATTGCCGTCTTTCCTATTCCACCTGATAGTTAATTAATTAACGCGAGCCACTGGAATTATTACAGATTACTTTACTCATACAATTTTAAAGCCACTCATAAAAATTACGTTCTCTTTTTAAAGACAAAAAATCACATGAAAATGGGTAATAAATAGGTCGCATTCGCATCACACATGCATAAAATAATAATATTATCAATTTCCCCCAGGAATCCCATCATCATATAATTTAATTATACGTACCACTCTGGATCATCTTCAATAAAGACGGCCAGACCAAGGAGAGTTCTGACTTCATTCGAAAATGTACCGGGTAATGAATGTGAGGATTGTAAAATAGGATTTTGGTTTGACCAGTAACTGAGTATCGTTGGAAGCGACCACTGCTGCTTTTTCAACTCTGCAGAAGAATCGTCGCTTGTCGTGCAGTAGCCACTACTGCTAGAGGCATTCTCAATCGGAGCTGTTCAAAATCAAAAATTAATAAATTATTAATTTGTGAACTATTTGGAATTTTTAAAATTGAAATGATTGATTGAATTTCTTTACCTCTCCATTTATTCCTTCCATTCGCACAAAACACCTGACTCCAAACATACTTGTTAATTTTGTCTTCGCCGACAATTTTACAAAATCTTTTCGTACCCACTTTATCACTCAAAGGAACACAGCCAAAAATATATTCAGATAAATCCCGAATCTCTTTAGTTGACCCAGGTGGAATTTTATATACAAATTTTTCGCCCTCTTTATGCACATATTTTGAATCATATAAACACTTGCGACCTCGTCGCTCACAGTCTCTGTACAAAAGGAGTCTTATTTTCTTCAGTTCATCCTCTGGAGGAGATCTGCAAAAATTATTACAAAAGATTAGACAATAGATAATAAAATAAGGCTCAGTAATTTTTTAAATAATTATTATTGGTTTTAAAAAACTTACTGGAACGAAGGAACGGCTGAAAAACTAGCCCTAATTTTTTCAAGGATATTCTCCATGTCATTTGGCTAGATGAATAAGAAAATTTTCTGTGAAATGAACTGTGAATGAATGTACGGTAGTATAAAGTAGAAATAATACTCTCTGTGATGTAGTAGTAGTAAGTAGCAGGCAGGTAAGTAATAATGTTGTGCGAGTGATGTTTTTGACTCGGCTCATGTGATTCCCCGAGTCATGTGAGTAGTTTGTTTACGCAAGCTGTTCTTGATTGACTCATTCTTCTTTTTGTCATTTCACTTCACACACTAATGCATTGCTCACAAGACTCACACATTTTTAATGATGAATGAATGACTATCCAACAATTAAATTTTTAACCCCCAAAGGTTTATATCATAAAAAATTTATGAAAAAATATTTTTCGAACTTAATTATTTAACCACTAAATTAATTATATTTACCACTTTACTTGCAAAATAAATATTCTGAAAATTATTCACAAAATAGCTTATTTTTAACTATCGCGACTTGAACTGATCTGTCAAAAAGTCTTGCTGGCTGGAGGAAGAAAAAACAATTTTCTATACGAGAAAAATGAAAACACAACGAAGGTAAATAACAGAATGGGAAAAAACTCAGCTCACACATGATACAAACAATCTGAAGGCAGGAAAATTCAAAATCATGTTACAATAAGTTGACAACAACAGTCAATCACCGAAAAACATCACAATGTCCCAGTCAAGAACACCGACGACGACGTTGGGCAATGTCACGCCCAACATTCTCCACCGGGACACTGTGACGACAACTAGTACCCCTACCAGTACAACCACAGGGACGTCGTCACAGAGTAAAATCGAACCGGGAGGTCGTCGGGCTCATAGCATTATGTCCAGCGAGGATGCCGCCAGTGGCAAAAGATCATTTTGGGCAGAAATGGAAATCACTGGTAAAATATTAAGGCCTTTAAAATAAATTTTGCATTGTGGGCTAATTGCTATAATTCACGATGTGATTGAAACAACAATGATCATTGTCAGCAATTTATTGCCTATTTTATTACTACGGTCTACTTTAATTCCATTTGGTTTCTTTGATTTTAGGCAACATTCGTAATTTGTCTCCTCAACTGTTTGACCTTTCACATTTGACCCACCTCTACGTAAACGACAATTCTCTAACAAAACTTCCATCAGAAATTGGCCGCCTAGTTAATCTTCAAGTTTTAGATGCTAGCAACAACAAATTACGTAGTTTACCACCGGAAATTGGAGATTTATCAAGACTTCGTGAATTTCTTCTGACCAACAATTTTTTACGAAACTTGCCCTTTGAGATGGGCAGACTTTTTAATATCCAGATTTTGAATATAAAAGGAAATCCACTACCACAAGATATGCTTACCTTACAGGCTGAAGTCAATGGAACTAGCAAACTCTTAACTTACCTCCTAGATTCACTGCCCGGTAAGAACAAATTAACTTTTTTTTTATCTTGCATAATTATTTCCTGGAGTCTAGTCTATGCTCTGTGAAGTTTATAATTTTTTAAAAGCCTAAAAAAACGGTAATGAAGCATTCGGGAAGGAAAAATCTACAATTTTTTTTATATCAGGAGGAGGTGTTAAAGTATTAAATATACAATTTGAAAACATTTTAGGGCAACTTTTTCTCCAAAAGTCTCTTTCCGTCTTTTATTTTTATAGCCACGAAACTGCATATTTTGCATGTGTATGCATAATATATATGCATATTTTGTATTTTGGTTTTGAAATGTATTGTAGACCCAGTTATTAACCTACGCGCTTTTAACTACTGAATCCGTACAGTTAGCTAATAACGATGTGTAGTTGGTATGTATGGTGGGGTAGAATTAGGAGTTACGGAGAGGAGATAGGGTTTCGAATTTAGTGGTTGAACTGGAAGTGTGCGTGAGCAAATAGGATTTGTTGGTCCCAGAACTCAAAGAGGTCGAATATTGAAGTTGAAGGGTAGCATTCCATTGTTGGGCAGCATATTGACATGCCCTTGGGGTGTCAGCCTTCGTGTACCCACCTCCCTGACGGATCGAAGACCCAGGGCGCGTTTTTCCGGACCCGTACGACCCGTAAATGTGTATATAAAAATGAAATACGTAGGTAGTACTACTATTACCAGGGTATAGCAGACTCGGCGACTTAGGTTATGCCTTTGGCACGGGTGGGGGGAGGCCGTTTGGTACTGAGCCGTCGTTCAATTGGAGGCCGTTTGGTACACACCCACTGAAGAGCCATCTAGTGCGTTCTTCGTTCCACTTGAACAGATAGAATGGTCAGCTAGCCACTCCTGAGCGAGCCCGCGACTTGAGTTTGTAGGTTGGTGTGCGTAACATATGATATTTGTTTACATTCTCTCC
>JAAAYG020024333.1:0-11421 GCA_009936455.2 Tomocerus minor | reverse complement strand
ACAATATTCCCTGGAATTTGTAATTGTATTGAAAAGCTTTTAAGTAAGGACTAATGGAATTATTGGAAGATTGCCATTGTATCGTTTCTACATATCCAGTATTCACTAATTACGATTGGTTAATATTGCAAACTCAATGAATTGTATCAAGAACAATACGAATCATGGTAATGATAATGATACTGGAGAAATATACACACACATACTATAATTAACTAATACAAACCAAATTCATGCAGTACTGTATCGTCTTTGTACTAATGTTGATGTATTTGTTCATGGTTAAACCAAATGGGAAAAAATTGAACTTACATCTTCAAAGATGAAAGGGTCGACCTCTTCTACGGGTCTTCCATAAAGCGAGCCACTAATCTTAACGTTATCTTCATCTCCTTTGTCAGTTTCAAGTTCGGAATGACGTCTTCTTCGTTTTTTACGATCTATATGCGGCCAGAATTTTTTGAAAAATGGCAAGAAGCGGTTGTGAATTGGATCTTCGTAAGTTATTCGACTTAAAGCACTGTCGATAGATGCACGTCTATTATCAGAAGATGATGGATCATTTGATTTGGAGCTCGACTTCTTTCTACTGGCACGTGAGCCTTGTTGGCTCAATTCATCCGGAGTGGAGGACATTGCGTGCTCACTACTACCCTGATGATCCGTAGCAGTAGCCATTGCAGTTACTCTTCTGCCTCAATCAACTGTTGGTGATGATGGCAAACACAAACAAATGGTTTGATTATCTTTAATTTTAGTCACCAAAGTTTGTCCGCAATTAACAACTTTGAATGTTGACTTTGTTGTGGATTACAGCGAAAAGCTCCCTCCGCCATCCATCGCGAAGAATGATGGTGTGTGCAGATTCTGTAGATGTAGATGGAAAACGTTATTTCCACTTTTCCCACAAAGAGAATAAACACTTCTTAGGCTTATGTCAATCTGGAAATAACTGCTTCCCATTGTTGCGGCTGACTTGAGATTGTCAATTAGACTAATATATAGTAATAGCTAGTAGATTTGATTACAGGAGTATTGAAAACACTAAATCCAATTTCATTTAGAACTGTCAAAATCGAGATGTATCTTTTATGCTATAGCTACAGTATCTCTTACACTAACATATTAATAAGTCCGTCACAATGGAAAAACCGATTATGTGATTAAAATTTTCAATTCCTACAATTATTTGTGCGAAGGAAGTAGTTGGACCTCTGAATCAGTCATCGTCATCACTAACAGTTCTCTGAACTTCAAATATCAATATTTTCCTAAAAAAAACTCCTTAACTAAATTTTACTGTAGCCAGCCCCAAAAAATAAACAGTCTAACAGGAATTCGAAATGGAATAGTATACGCCCCCCCCCCAGGAAATTTAAATCATACAAAATGAAACTGAATACAGTTCTAATGTATTTCAGCGGTTTAGTTATGTAAAAGCTGTAATGAGGCTATAAACTGATGAATGAAAATACAATGGATATACTATTTAAAAAACATTCATTGGTTACTGGCCACAGGTTCGTATTCAATTTTCATGAGAGGTCTCTTTTGAAGTAACTGAAACCGAAAACAACGATTGGTTCAAACTTTCAATTTTAGAAATTATGAATTGTAAAACGAGAAGACAACAATAAAATATCATGAACATAACATAAAGTTCTCAATTAAAAGTTTTTAACTTGCTGACTACAAAGACAAGGCGTAAATGTATACTAATGTGTATCTCTGCTAAAAATATTTGGATGTCAACCCCAACCCTACAACTGAAAATACTGCTGACTGTTGCTGGTGAGAAAATTTCTCGATTTTGACAGTTCAATTTTCAATGTGGTATATGGTAAGTAAATTTTTTTAGTGTATTACTGCTACTGCACTGTAGTGTTATAGATTTTTAAAACCTTGAATCCATTAACTTTGTGTGTAATGATGTTCATCGGACATCCTTTTCTTGCATGGATGTAAAATGGAATAATGTTTGTGTACCTCATAACTGGGCGAGGAAGGTATTTTCGGGTCTTTTAAGAGAGTTTGGTGGCCCGCGAAATAGGCAAGCGGGCATGCCTGCCTCTTCGCATAGCAGGTAGGCTTGCCTACCCGCAAACCGGGCATAGCGGCGGGATGGGGAGTACGCCTCTAGGATAGATAGGAAATGACGCAGTTCTCAGAAAAGACGAGTCCAGCTGACGTCTTTTTGTTCCATATTATCCCATTACATTGTCAGTGAATAAAAAGTGGACAGCTAAAGCAGCACAAGTCACAAGACGGAGAGCACATCATAATCTAGGCAATTCAAGTTATTTATATCAGTCTAAGTATATAATTTAGTGAGATATTTCTTAAGTTGTATTTTCACGAAATAACAACTTGCTTATCTCATGAATCCTCGCTTACAACTGATTTATGCGATTCGACTGGTCATGCACTTCCACTTTTGTTTATTTTACTTCATTTAGACATGTTCTCTGTGTATTATTTCCAGGTATATTCCGTTAACAGTCAAGCGAGTCAACAGCACCTGTGCCTGTGTTCTTTTCTGGTCTTTTTGGTTTGCTTTGAAGGAGGGAACAGCAATGCAATATTTTCTAATAGCTCACGAAGTTGCTAAAGCCATGCTATTTTCAGTCCATAAAATCTTTTTTATGAAGTTTGTGCGTATTGTTCCTAATTTGTAAATTTAATCTGTGGAATCACTTGAAAAAGCATGAAGATAGCAAGAAACACCATTAAATTCGATCGCGTCCCCTTATCAAATCCCAAGAAGTTTCATAGCAGAGAAAATCAATGATAAGTATTGGTATTTTGTTCATTCACCTTCACCTCTCCTCATATTATGAATTATGATTTTTTCTTGAGCTGTTTTGATTGAATATTTTCTAAGGAGAGTATCTAATCAGCGTAGGTCTCTCTAGGCACCTTTCTAATTAGGAATATAAATTAGCAAGGCATGCTAATTAACTACGGACAGTATCCATGATATTACTTTATAGAGTCGGCTATCTTAGAACATTGGTTAGCATATCCTGACAAAACTTGGATTTAAACACACTCGAAAATGCAGTACATGAAAAAGCCATTGTCTGAAATGGTAGAATAGCATATTTTATGCAGCTATCGGTTCATAGCATTGTACTGCGTCGTTTGGAAGTAAGACAATATAAGAGAAAGCTAGGATCGAGAAAGGTAACAAGTATGCAGTAAGTTATAGAAGAGAGTGAAACTTATCGGTTGGATTGTTCTACAATGCTAGGTGTTGTTTTTCAAGTTAGAGCTTTTTAATGTTCTCCATCTGACAGTGTATTAATTGATGGAGTTCGATGACACTTCTTGAGATAGATCTGTCCGTGTACAATTAATGCTTTCCCCTCCGTAGCACAGTATCGGGTTTTGCCAACACAATTTAATAACGTCTTGAATTCCGATCTGGCCTCTTAGTGTTGAGTCGAACAATTCACTTTGTATTCCCACCCACATTCAGTTTGCATCTCACTGCTGGGAATTTCCACAAGGACAGAAACGACAGTATTCTTTCTCTCACAGTCTCTCGATTGATATTTTATCGGAGGAGAAGTAAATAAATGTGTCTTTTTTTATCGCAGTCGCTGCCTATGCAATAAGAATGATTTTGTCCCGAAAAAACGATAAAGTAGCTAAATATTCTAAAAATTGCATTCTAAATGCAATGTGAAGATTACATTATTAATGTCTGACTAAAAGAAGTACAAGAGTATATTTGTTGGCAGGCAGGCAGAACTGTAGCAGACGTAAGTAGCGAATGAATTGACCTTGTATAGATTGGTACGGCTGTTAGAATATGCAGGTAAGAGGAGTAATGGTTATGTAATACATTGTTGAAGTTCTGGTTGAGTTGGAAAGATCGAGTCCAGGGAGAGAGACAAAGTTGATTCGATTGTGACTTGAGTCGGCCGCAAATTGTGAGCAGTTGACAGCACAGCCGAGAATTCTTCAGTTATACAGTAGAATTATATATATTATAATATATTATATAAGTAGTAGTGCATAGTAGGTATATATGTATCTAGTTTACGACGACGGTGGTGGTGCTATTAATGCTAATTCAGATCAGAAGAGTTCAGGTGAGTCCTGATCGAAAATTACTATTCTATGTCCTAGTATTAAGTAAGACTGTATATGGAGGTTAGGTTGGATTAGACGGAGGCTGGTTTGTTTTACTCTTCGTACGTATAATATGTAGGCTCTAATGTAATGTAAGGTAAGTCAGTAGGTATGTAATTTCAGTTGGTGCCTTGCTCTAGGCTTGTGTGTCTCTGTTGGCTTGGCTGGCTGTTGCTCTGCCTTCACTCTGCTTCCTCCGGACTCAGACTCAAAACTAAAGTAACGTCTACTAGTCTCGTCTGCTCGGGTGCACATAAGCAAAGTAGACTAAGGCAGAACTTGACATGAGTCGGGTCGGCTGCTCGGGCTTTCTTTCCTTGCTTTCTCCTACCAGCCTAGTCGGGTAATCTGGCTTTGGCCTGCCGCTCTAAAACTGCCGGCCCATCCAAAGGCATTTCTCTATATATATAGTCAGCTCTAATAAACAGCCAGATATGCTACTATCAGCCATGTACTAGTATTCTAGTATACGTAGTGTCTGGGATAAGACTACGACTGTTGCTGTCCCTGTGCGTGAGTGGGCTGGACTTTTCTTTTTCTTCATGTACATTCATACATGCATATTGTAATGGTAGTAGACATTCTGTATGGATTGGATAGTATCACAACTATCCCTTTTCCACTACTCTAAGTGCACTGTGTTCTATGTCTGTATAATATGTAGAACTTTAAATTTGACATACCTACCTAACAACCTGCTCCAGTTTTTCCTTTAGTTGAATAGTGTAGCTTTACTTTGCCTTGAATGTTCATTTTGTGTATTAGTAGGACAGTTGACTTAGCACTTACTCCAGTTCTATAATGCTATATTTCACTATTTAAACAAAGAAAGTTAACTTAGTTGCTATATCATAATATTAGATAGTCTATTACGTGTGTATACACGTGAAAAAATGGAGGAAAGTACTACGCTATGCTAAATATATAGACAGTCCTAAGTTGAATCAAGGCGAGTGTACGTTGGAGTTGAAATGAAAAACATGCAAAAGCCGAGTATAATATTGTAGAGTGGGGTAGCATGCTCATTGGGATGGAGTCAAGTCATGTCATTGCATAGCATGCCGTAATGCCATGTCATACAACACTATTTCAAGGTGGTAGTTGTAAAGAGAAAGCTGTTTTTTCGTATTCTGTCAGTGACTCAAGTCAACTGACCGTGAGCAGTGCAGTTGCTTTCTCCCTCCCTTTGTCTTGTCTCTCTTTTGATGTTTCTCGCACATTCTATTCAAGACGCTCTACAACTATGACTACTGCCGATTCTGTGGAAAAAGTTAACTCGTTTGTTTTAGCTCGCTTTAGAAGAGCTATAGAATCACACATTCTGTTCATCCATCCATTAGCAAAATAACTCTCGAACGCATCGACGGAGGATGACCAAACTATGCATAAACATAGCATATAGGCCTGTGAAGAACCCTATTCAAAATGGGAGCAAACGGTCCACAGATTACCGACATAATGCGCGTTCACTTATTGTTAATTTTAATGTAAATATTTAATAGTGCTTGTACTATTTATATATTTTTTACTACTGTGGTTTCCTTTTTGAATATTTTTTGTTGATTTGTGAAATTGCAATAAAAAAAATTCAATCCTCCTTCTCGTTTTCTATTACTTTAACGTGAAGGAGTTGAACAGAAGGCTTTACTAGGGTGAGCTTTCTGTTACGGCTTGCCGTTAGTTTTTTGTACAAGGACATCTAGGAAGAAGTCCCTAGTCCAACATACATACGTATGTAAGTAGATAAGAGCTCTGAGGAATTTCTCTTTATATACACAATATCCAGTATCGACGGTTGGAGGTGAGATTAAACACTTTGCTCTACGTGTTATAGATATTATTGGGAAGTAGCGATTGCCTATAAGCGATAGATATTATTACGTGAATTTGTTTGTGGTGGACTTGGCTGGACTTGATTCTTTAGTTAGTAGACACTACACAAAGAAGTTACATTGGCACGAACTGCTTTGAATCAGGTATCTACAGCGCTGTATGGGCAAAGAAGACATTGTGGCTTCCTTTACAGAGCTAACTATAACTTCCCTCCATTCGCATTCCCTCCTTGCATTTGCGGTTGGGTTGGAAAACACACTCTGTATTTATGTACTGGTAATTCTAAGACCAATAAGAAAGGATTATAAGAGTGGGGAATGGGGAGTGTGTCTAAGTATAACGGATAGGTAGATGCGTATGTAAAGTTAAAGATATTTGTAAAGTGCCTATGACTTGATGGTAAGTTGTAGTAAGTAAGTAACGAAGTAGAAAGTGTTTGCTTGGTTTGGCCTGCGTCTAGTGTGAGTGTTGTGAGTTGATGTGATAGGAAGAAAGATGGAAAGAGAGGAAGTAAAACAAGGGACGCGAAAGAGGCAACTTTTCTCTTTTCTTTACTCTGTTGTGTACTAATACTTTAGTTTACACTGTATTCTTGTACTTGTAGTTTAACAACTTCTGTTTTCTAGTTTACTGTCCTGCAATATAAACACTGTTAGTTACTAGAAAACGAAGGAAGGAGAGGGATCCAGTGTAAAACATCCCGAACGAACCTGTTTCCCTTGATATAACTAAGGATATGTATTTCACTTGGATTCGTGCATTGCATTGCTGTCGCTGTGCATCTGCGCTCCAAATTCTACTTGATTTCTTTCTTGAATTGACTCAAGTTTACTTCACTTCCCTCACTACTACTAGTACTACTCCTACTATATGGCTCTTTTTTCTTGAGATGTTTCTTAATGCTGCAACTGCTCGACTTTTGCTTCTTCCCTTATAAAAATACAATACGGAGCAGAATCCATTCTGGTTCAAGTTGAAACAGTAGAAGATTTAGGAAAGGAAACGTCCAAACACAAACACAACTTACCCCAATCGTAATTTCATTAGATCAGAAAAGAAAGGAGGCATTTGCAGGATAGAACTGTAAATAATTTTTTCTGTGGCTCTTTTTATTAGACTATTTCTATAATAAAATAATACACAACTAGTCTAACAGTTCATATTAGATTACATTACTTTTGAGAATACTACGTTACATTACATGTCGACCGCCCATCAAGGTTCTCTGTTACCATATCGCATATCATGTGGCATGCCCTCATATCTTCACTAAACCATGTCTCAGACCAATACACAGCAAAGCCCAGCTCTACTTTTTCTAGACTTACACTCACTATATATATATATATATATATATCTATATAAGTGTATATAGATCTTGTGTTTTTAGGTTCTACGTGGAGTAGGGATTTCTTCGCTAGCAACTTTTCTTTATTTTCACGACTGCCTCTTTAAACGGAAAATATATTTGTTCTGAAATAATATCAAGTTAAGGGGAAAGGAGGGAGAAAGTAGGTGACTGCCTCTGTACCGCAGTGCACAAACTGTAAAGGAACCCAACACACGTACTTACCATATATGCATACCTATATGTCTGCACTCTGTACTTTTACTTTTTGCACGCAGAACGTAAGCCATACACAACAACAGTAGCGTAACTAATATTATTATATCTACGTTCGTATGCTATTCTCGATAAAACTTTCTACAGAGAAGGAAAGTTCTTGTATGTATACAGACATTTCCACTCCCACTCATATGAACATTGTAGCCCAACCTAGGAAATGCAATACAAAGAAAGTCAAAGATAACCTGTTGTTCTCTCCTTCCATTATTTTACTAAAGAGTTGAGATTGGCTCCTGTTTGTTATGCAATCTCATAACTACATGCATGCATGTAAAAAATACCCCCAATTATTTCTATGTTATTATTTTTGCAAAATTGCACAATTTTTGAATGTTCATGTCTCAAGAAACAAGTTTATTTCGGAAACAATATATTTATCCTTTCTTTCTTGACGTTCAGAAAGCTACCATTGTTAGTTGAGGAATGGTGAAGAATTCTTTAGTAGGTCGCACATTACTACCTTAACATTGATTTAAGTGAAATCAGCCCTGTTCCATAAAAGCTACGAAGAAATTTATTATTTAAACATTATTTATTCAAAAGTAATAACAGCTGTGACTACTGAGGAAAGTAATCCATCTTCATTATCTACTTGGCAGCTTGTTTTATATTTTGGCGGAGCTATGTTTATACGTTTGCAAAAAATGAGTGGATGTTGCTTTCACTTCGAGTAATAAGGTTTATATCCCTAAGCACTGATTATTGTGTCGTAGCAAGAGTTTCAAATAAATGTCACTTCAAAAATTCTCTTTCCCAGAATGTGTCTCTGTTTAGCAGTAAATCGCAAAGAAAGAAACTCCCTCCTGTAAAGACAGACATCTTCTTGAAAGGTACAATTACTACATTTGCCTTTCACTTTCGTCTCTGTAGCCAAAGCATTGCACATTATACGAAAGTTGGAAAAAATGTTTTTTCGCCAATTTCGTTTGTTAGCTCATAGAAACAGAGTTTTATTAGAAAAGTTTTCTATTCTTACCTCAACAGCGTAGTAAATCATATGACCGTCATGAATAATGTTTCTGCTCTAATACAGAGCTAAGAAATAATGTACACAAATATACGGACGTAACAGAAAACTTTATTTACCGAGTTCTAAAAATACAGTAAATTTATTGTTCCTGTAAAATATAGCAACTATATACGTAATATGTGTAGTATGGGTCAATGTGATTCCAGGGTTTCTTGGGCGGTTTTGGTATACAAAAAACACAATAATAATATATACGCTCTCTCCACCTCCCCCTTAAAGCATTGGCAAAGAATTGAAATTTTGAGGGATCCCAAACATGTAGGAAAAATACATGTAGCCCCTTTCGCCACCTCGTTTGATCCTAACTATCAAAATAGATTTTCTTCAAATCCTCCAGTGACGTCATTGGTGGATCCTCGACCCAGTTTTCATTTCGAAAATCCCCGTAGAGTTTTCCGCGCAGGTTGCAAAAAAAGATACAAGTTTAGATAAAGAATTAAGGAATTCTTGCATATAATTCTCATAAAAATCGGACAAGAGTAACGGCAGATATAACACAATCTCTAGAATTAGTTTTAATTACATTCATTTACTGCGTACAAGGAGTAGCAGAGCCCCATAGCAGAGATGATCAATATTAATATTTATGCAAACGCCCACCCAGAAACCCTGAAAACATATTGAGTATTGGTATATATGTAGTATAATAAATATTACAGTTTACAATGCATGTAGGTACATAGTATTTTGCTTTGTCTGGTGCATTTAGCCCTTGCATTTGAGTTCATTGGATTTTTTGCAAGGAAAACAAGTTTCATTAGTTCTGAGAAACCTTTTTATGTCATATCCCTTCCAGGGATAATATATTGCTTTCTAATTGTGTATAGGTACTTGTTGTATGTATGTTGTTCTACTTTAATACTTGCTGACTGCTACTACTGTTCTTAGTGGAAAGATTAAACATACAGAGCTGAGAGTTGTGCTACTGCATTGCTTATTGTCAGACGAACAATATACGGTGGAAGAGAGTATTCGTGTGTTGTGTTCCCCACTGCCTACCAGTTTTATTCTGAAGCCATTACTTTCCACTTGAGCAACTAGGATCTCTTTCGTCTCAATTTCAACATCCAAGCAACTCTGCCCTCGACTCGCTCCGTTTCCTTCTCTAACGGCCCCATCTTTTCTTCCTTGTCGGGTACTTCTTCCTTCAATAATAGATTGTTTGGTTGCTCTTGTCTCTTTGCCTCTCTTGAATGTCACTCTTTAGACTACATTTATCTCAGCATCCCATCTCTTCACAGCCACGACTAGTAAGTAGCTTATCTGCTTGCCGATCAGTCATAAACACGAGATTTACATTTTTGATTCCTATTGAGAACAAAAATATTTCATTCACATCCTATAACGTACATGTGCGTCAATTAACAGTCTTTGTTTTCCGTCCAGACCAATGTGTTTACAGGGTTTCCGGGTGGGCGTTTGTATACGTATCCTCACATGTATACCAAAGCCGCCCAAGAAACCCTGGAAGCACATTGGTCCAGACTTAAAAATTACACCTAAACTTTATACATAGCAAGTTGAGCATTTAAAAATGTCTCCATTACGCTATATTCACGGGGAATTTGTACATGAGCTTCAACAGGAGGTTTCGCTAACAAGAAAGTGAAAGAACACATAATAAATTATTAAGTATGTACTCATGTGTTTCCTGAAATACAGTTGTGGGTACATGTAATGGATTTGGCCACAGAACAGCCACATGCATTAGCGCTTGCAATACAAGGAACTCCTGCAAGTAAAACACAACTTTGGGGTTTATGACATTTTGAAAAGGATTTCTATATTCGTGGTCATAGGCACTGTCGACAATGTCAACTCATCATACGACAGTTAGGTGGGAAAGCGACATATTGAGAAACAAGCGACTCCATGTATGTGTGGTTTAAAGGAAACCAACTCAATCAAGTGTAGTCAACGTGTCAAGCTATATGACGTATTCCTTTCCTTTTTACCTTCCTACAATTCCCACCTAATATTTAGGCATTCTTGCACACAGCAGCGTAGTGTATTAGTATTGAACTAAGACTAACATGCGAATGCGAGTTCCACCTTGACTTACCTAAATTAGATATTTATTATGGGAAGATTACGGGAAACGTTTAATGAAAAGCTCTTTTCCTTGTTGTCAAATTATTCCTAGCAAACTCCGAACTCTCAACTTCAGGTAAACTTGACATCCTTAAACCTATCGAAGTTAAACCTATAGACAGTTAATATGTTAAACATTTTAAGCATTATTATTACTACGAACTACTCGACAGTTAGCACGCTGCTAGGTTCACTGCTGACTTTTGTATATCTGTATAAATTAGATATGTTTTCCTAACATACAATAAATAACCGATATGTTTTCTACAAAGGTCACGTTAGCAAATGTATATTCATGCGACTCACGCGAGTTACTTGATGATATAAGAATAAAAAATGTGTGTCCGTCCGGTGTTTGAATTGGATGACAACACACTGGTCACTGCCTGAATTAATAGATTTTTGTTTGACTTTTCCTGTCAGGACTGGGTCACTTTAGTTTTTACTCCCTTCTTCCTCGGTCAACTCAACATGACGCTGTAGAAGAAAAATGAGTTGAATCTGTCTATCTATCTGGGAAGGGAAAAGCAATCTGTTCCAGTTCCCACTCCCACTAGATATTATTTATGTAGCTGTAGGTGCTACTGATACACACGTATGGACATATTCCTCATAAAAGCTAATCATAAGGGGTCGAGACAAAATACACCGCTTACACCACTACACCACTTACACCGCTTTGAGACTTTCGGGTGTAACGCTA
>JAAAYG020024322.1:0-17473 GCA_009936455.2 Tomocerus minor | reverse complement strand
ATCTCAGCATCAAGGCTTATGTCCAGGTCAAGGCAAGGGTACACATTTCCCCGAATTGTGTACCAAGGACCTTCCACCGTACAGACCTGGTGATGTTCTTCTAGCCAGGTTGACTTCTGGGGTTCGATCCTCAATGCGACTCAGGTTGTGTGACTGTAGCCTTGTGCTGAGAGAATCTATTAGTGCCGTATCTTGGTGATTAGCATTGATTTGACTATCTTAGTATTAATGTGGCTATCTATCCTTGCCCTGTCTGTAGTGTGCAGACGTCCTGTCAGTTCATTGTGTGCTATGAGTTCTGCCTAGCTATGATTTGGACTGATGAGACATTCATGCGGAGATGGCAAAGTGTCGAGGAAAAACCTCCAGGTTTGTGCCCTGGGTGGAATCCTCTTATGATTTCGGGTCCTCTCTGCCTTGTAAACAGACGTGTAGCGACTTTGTGTTGAACTATTCCACTATATGGTCTAGTACTCCTCATTAAAGTTTCCAAGTGTCTAAAAGTCTGTTCGCTTCAGTAAAGTTGTTCTGGAGGCTGCTGCATGTAAGTAAGCCACTAGGCTTGAACGGTCTGTGTGATTCTACTCTGTAGATCATACACTCGCCCTAACACACATGGTGAAAACACCCACTGACCTATATTTTCAATTTATACCAGGCACTCTTCTTTAATAAGTTTCCAAAAGATCCTAAAATGGCCTTTTTTTCCTTGGAGAAAAATATTTTTTGCACCAAATAAGGAAATACTACTCTGTAGCAATTAACTAAATCTTTATTTACATGAAAACTGACGGGAAAGATTTTAACGAAGCTGGTTAAAGGACTACTGTGGTTCTGAAATTTTTATTTTTTTAATTTAAAGCATTTAGAGAATTTTTTAATTTAATTTCTTGACTTCTTCGAAATGAAGTTGCCCTAAAGACACAGTAAAATAATTCAACAAGAAAATAACAAAATGGAAAATTAGACGGAAATATTAAATGTGATAGTTCTGGTTTAAAATAAATCTTTATTTTACTGGATTCCTTAAGCCTAAATTTTGGCCTTTTCACTTTCAAATGTTGGTATAGCTGTCCCCCAGTAAAATACAACAGTCTGCACACCTTAGTGACTAAAGTCACAAATGGATAGCCATTTGGCCTCCCACTAATCGGTCCAAAAGCCTAACTTAATAATTTATTTTTTCTCTTGTAGAAATCCAATATTTCATATGTAAATATTCTATCTGACGCTATTACTCAAACTGCCATTGGATAAATAATCAAACCACTCAATTCAAACTTTAAATGAGTGTCAGACACAATATTTTGACAAAAACAATAATTTTTCCTTTTTATTTTCTTCCGTCCCACTTTCGGTCTCATAACCATAAAGAATGAAACTTAACTTAGTTTTATACACCTTGAATATCCCTTCCCAGAAATCCGTAATATAGTGTTCTATGATGTCTTCCGTTTTACACTGAAAATTCATGTTCTTATTAATTACCCCAGGAAGTACATCAGTAAGAACCAAGTATTTTATATATTTTCATATTAAATTCAGTGTTTTCAATGCAATATTTTATTTATATATACACGATTATTTGCAACATAATGGTAATTAAGTTTAATTTTTTTGTGGCGCATAATGAAATATTGCAGTAACTAAAAATATAGGTACCTACATATATCATTAATTCTTGCATGCAATGAATTAAATTCGATGATTTCTGTTTAATGATTATTTTCACATTCAATGTTGCAACATTACAATAAAGCATATTAACATGTTTTGATGACTAATAAATTAAAAAAAGCTTTGTTAGTGTTATGTTGCAATTGTTGTATTGTGTTCATGACAAATGGGGTATTTCTGGTTACACCATAACGTTACTAAATTAAAATGAGATTAAATCAAATGTAAGACAAGTGTAAACAGTCGTGAATAATTTGGATTCCCCAAATAGAGAATAGAGGATTACTTGTACTAGTGCAATGCCAATACATCTGTACTTTAGAAAGAGAGAATGCAGTGGTATGGGAACACTTAGTTTAATCTGCGTAGGAGAAATTGAGAAAGTCAACAAATACTAAGGATTTCCTAACACAAACAAAAACAATAGTTTTATCTTGTGAATAGTAGTAAATACCTTATAATAAAATTAGCAGCAATACAGTAAGTTCTTAAGGTAACCCTAGGCATTTTCAAGTAAGTAAATAATTTGACAGTCCGAGACAAACCATAAGGGAATTCAAGACTATCTAATCAGAAGATAGGAAAACTCACAATGATTTATCTCTAACCAAACAAGACTTGTTGAATTAGGTACTTTCGCAGCTCAGCCTTAAACTTACTTAGACTTAGAAGCAAGTTATTTATTTTCTGTCGAAGAAACTCGGCCATGTAAAATGGCACATGACTTAGCCAAGCTAGGTAACTGGCAGTGGAATCTAATGCATTTGTACGTGTGCAGAAAGGTAATTCCAACACAAAATTACCAAATTAATCGTAAACCCAGTTGTCCAGACCCAAAGTTGTATATCTTTATATCCTCAGTTCAGGCCCAGCTCAAGGTTCTAGCACGGGACCAGTATAGCAACAGTAGCAGTCCATAATATTATATTGTTAGATGTGCAGATGTAGGCGGCATGACGTAGGTAAAACAACTTCCGCTTGCTCCTCAATCTCCTGGCTCGTGTAAAGTGCAATGCAACTTAAGATACGAGATTAACTTAATTCCATCCGTAGCCATTGTCAATTTTGGCATTCTTAATGGTTATGATAAAGTGACTTCTGACATCCTGTGTTAATCTTTCAAAAGTAATCTTTTCCTTTTAAACTGACATAGATTTTCAGTTGCGCAATAGTACATCTGCATGTATCTTAATAATATTTACAAAATATACACTATATGGTATATCAATTAGCAGTACATCATTTTTCAATAAGTACCTACTATATTTGAGGGCCTTAATTATTAATATATTTATTAAATAAACACAAATTGCAATAAATTTAAAGTGTTGCTATTTGCAAAGCTTTACTGTTGATCGATAATGTACAACTATGATATATTCTAGTGCAGGTAATGTATATTGAGTATTTCACAGGGACTAGCTTTTACAATGGTTTGCTTATGTGTTTGAACTTGTCTATTTTGGATAATCTGACACTATTCGTAGTAGTTGTCTGACAGTAGTTGTCTCATCAATTCTTGATTCATAATGTGCTACAGATTTACAGCATCTGTCAAGTTTGTGCCTTCATTTTCAAAAATAGTTTGGTGCTTTATTCAACGAAAGGAACAAAAATCAACTTTGTAAGGTTCTTTCGTTATTCATTTTTTGTAAAAAACACAAATTCTAAATCAATTTGTAAAACAGGAGTCGCTTTTCCTATTTTTAATCCAAAAATATCACTTAAATATAAATAAAACCTGTACTATGGTAGGCTGAATAGTGTTACGCTATTTATAATTTAATTTGCTATAAAACAGTTCAATTTTATTTAATGCCCGGAGGCGCATGCGAGAAAATTGTAACGTCGATAACTCACTCGCCCACTCATAACATATTTTGAAGAAAACCTGCTAGTGGGATGGTCACCGAATTAAGTGCTACGTTTTTATATTTTATGTGTTAACGTGATAGTTATACGCCATCCACTTCAGCGTTGTCTTTCACTTTGTCTCTAAATGGTTAAACGCAAAATGCACTGCTTTTTTAAAAATATCACTTTTTTGCTATTATGCAAAGCAAATATTATGTTATTTTGTTCCCTGGTTACTTTTTCACTCTACATTTACTGATGCTACCGTTGTTGTAGCTATGGTAAACAGTTCTAAGAGAAATCATTACTGTGCGTGTATTCTCCGGATATTTGCAACTAAAGGCAACATCAATCTCAATTTTCTCAATTTGTCTCCCCTTGCCCTTAAGAAAAGTAACACGGAGAAGATGAACATTGAACTGAAAACAGAACTTGCTTTTGCAATGCAACTTGCAGCAGAAACGGTTGTAACTGGTACAGCATAGTAACCACATATCTAGTAGGCAATGCATATTGGCAAATGCAAATGATGACGTCCTATTCTGCTATAAATTATTGGAGTCGATTTGTTCCCTTATAAAAGGCAATGGCGTTGTTCAGTCAAATTATTTAGAATGACATAGTAGATCATAATATAATGTCATGCCATTGTTGTCATTCCATAGCATCCGTATACAAATTGTGGCCATAGCTCACCTTATAATGTCAGACTGACGTTTTTATAAACTCTTACATTCTTGTTGGAAATAAAAAGCAAAAGTTGACCCCTGGCACGTATGCCGCTTTGTTACTGTATGATAGACAATCTTGATTCGTACTAGATATGTGCAACAGTTTTGGAATGTGTGAAAGAATATTTATTTCCTGACCTGCTTTTTTGAAATGTGGATATTAAATTATTGTCTATCTGTAATATGTGAGACAAACAATTCGAAGGTTGTGCTGCAAATGTGCTTGTACTTTATAAAGTTGATATGATGAATTGAGATGATGAGAATGTTTTCGGTGGAATATTTCACATTGTTTCATCATGCGATTTCGATACTTACAGGCCATCTCCCGACGACAGCATATAAATATCATTTGCTAGAGTACACAGGACAGACAGCACTCAATATATGCATAGCCATGCCAAATTCAGACCGTTGCGTTGCCTTCTCTTGTGTTTTTATTTTTTACTGCGAAAAATGTCTGAGAGAACAACTATCTAATATTTAAACGTTTTCGAAAATGTGTGCTGTATAAATGAAAAAATTGTACGTATGTGTTATGCCTAGACCAATGTCCAATAACAAAATTATACAGGGCGTTCAGTGGGAGAGGTATAAAAGTTAGTCTGTGGTTTCTAGCTGCTTTTGCTAATTATAAATCGTTTCTGTAAAGCCTTAAATAGTAATCTGCGTCTGTATGCAATCAAAAACAAATCCTTTGTAATTGTGAACTAATATCTATTTTTACACCAACAACTACTCAAACAGGATATTGTGTCGGTATAATGTTATATGGCTATTTGGCTATACGTAATAATTCAAAACCGACAGAATATTAGCAGAGTAGACAGCAATGATACAGATCATAAAAATGGTCACATCATCAAATTATCTAAGATTGTCTAATAAAAAATACACTCAATACGGGGCACAATGAGTTTATCCAATTGGACAGCCTGGCTACAGCTACGGCTACCACCATCTAAAAGGCAGTCAGTTCTATTTTGATGAAATAGAATTGAATGAAATGAGAATATCATGGAAAGTAAAGAAAGGTAGTGTAGTTACGATTATTTTTTAGCTCACACGTATTTACTTGGCTTTAATACGTAACAACACGTAAAAATGTGTTAAATTATGATGAACTACTGCTGCATAGGGAAAATGGACTAAGTTTTTCGGTAGAGTCGTAGTGAGATTTTTCATGAAAGTAATACTACATGTAATTATTATCTTGCAGCTAACACCATAGCGTAGCAGTTTATTTCATCCGTATCCAAAGCCGCTGTTAGGGGCGGCTTTAGCGCAAGGAGGGCACTGTGTAAATTGGGTTTTTCATTAAGGTATGTAGTAACACAACACTATTAATGCCCACGCCACTATTGTATAATTGTTACAATTGTAAGTAGCAGGCAGACATACTGAAAAGAGTAAATGTAAGTGCTTTGTGTCTTTAAACGTTTTTGTAAAGCGTCTATTTTATTACCTTCCATTTCTGTTTACAAATAAATAGGCGACCCACTTAAATTATATTGATTTCATAGAACTTATACAATAGTGACCATAATAAATTAGGTTGCTGTCTATATACTAAATTATTCACAACGTTTAAGTTCTAATTTTCTGAGTTTGGGAATTTGACTGCTTGCTATAAAATAAAGTTTATAATATTGTTTCTAAATTATAATATTGTTTCTAAATAATGGATAAGAAAATGTTCCTGGAATTGACAACCATGTAGTAGAGATTAGGAGATGGGAGAGCGAAAGAAGCCACCTCTTTCCCCTTCTTTGAATACGTGTACTCAAAGCTTAGTTTAACCAAGATATGTAGCAAAAACACTATACTATATGTATATATCCAACTCTCAACCTATCTCACATAATATTCATTGGACTATATGTATGTAACTTTGTATGTATGCGCACAGTTTTATATGGCAAAGTAGATGGGAAAGACAGATCGCCTGAACTTAAATGGAAGCTTAGCATACCTTTTGGTGTTTGCTAGACTATTTGAATTTAAATTCGAACAGCCAACTCAGGTTGACTTGATTTGATTGATTACGATACCATTTGTTTTACTGAAAGAGAGGCAAACATTTTAATTTCAGGCGGAAAATTGAGTTTGTCAAACAAGTGGCAAAAGTATTGTAAGGGTGTATTGTATTGTATAACTAAGTAACGTCACTTTATTTTAACCGTTCCTAGTTTTAATATATTATAAATTATCAACTTCAAATAAACTATTTGACATTTAACTGTTTTAATGTTTTAAACTGCAATGACAAGAAATAGGAAATGCCATGCCGAAAAGTAATGCTGCTGACATGAGAATTTTAAAAGGAAAAATATTTTATATTTGAAATGTGCCAGCGTTCAAGTGGAATCTAAATACACAGATTAATTATTATTTAACTGGCATCGAAAGTAATTAGTGACCGGGAGTCGAAACAACATTTTCTAAACTACTATTAGCACCGTGCAATTAAATACTTTTTTTTAATATTTTTTATTCGTATTAAGGTGAGTACTTTTTTATGAAATATTAATTGCTGTGTGCATTAGTATCCAAACGTATTCTATTTTTCAATAATGCAACAATGTTCATATTAAATAAATGTTTTTCAACTACAATTTAATTTTAAAAGTCAAAACTAGCAATAATGGAGCACATGGATAATCGAGGGGAAGAACGGGGGCTCAAACTAGTAGATCAAGTTGTCAGAAGCTTCAAAGTAGCAAAAGTATTTAGGGAAAATACTGATAGAATAAATAATATGGACTTCTCTCCTTCTGGGGACATGCTAATATCTTCAGCTGAAGATGATCAAATCGTAATTTACGATTGTGAGAAGGGAACGTAAGCATTGAATTTTTTATCCTCAGTTTTATTCTGAATCTAAATTGAACGAGCATGTAATTGTATAATGATTTTTTTGACTGTTTTCAGACAAAAAAGGACTTTAAATAGTAAAAAGTACGGAGTCGACCTTATTCATTTTACTCATGCAAAAAACACAGCTATACACAGTTCCACAAAAATTGATGGTCAGTGCCATAAAATAAAGTTTTCCTATTTGTGTCCGATGTTTTTTGAGTTGCAATTGAATTTTAACTTTTTATAGATACAATAAGGTATCTGTCACTGCATGACAATAAGTATCTTAGATACTTTCCTGGACATTTGAAAAAGTAAGAAAAACCTTGTTAATGTAATGCTCTCATTATCTTTCTCTTATTTACTATGCGAATAATTTACAATTACCATTTTCTCACTTTCTACAGAGTTACAACACTTTGCATGTCTCCTACTGACGACACGTTCCTTTCAGCATCTCTGGATAAAACATTACGACTCTGGGATCTACGATCTCCTAATTGTCAGGGTTTGATGCATTTGAATGGAAAACCAGTCGCAGCATTTGACCCAGAAGGTTTAATATTTGCTGCCGGAGTGAATAACGAAAGTGTAAAGTTATATGACCTCAGGTCCTTTGACAAGGTAATAAAATAATATAGATTCCTTGAGAGTTGAAATATAATGGCATTTGTAGTATGTATTATAGTAAATACATGCGGATATAATTTGTGTTACAATATTTTGTTCATATCAATTCCATAGGGTCCGTTTACAACATTCAGACTTCCTTATGAAAAAGATAACGAATGGGCCTCCCTAAAATTTAGCCCAGATGGAAAATCAATAATGATTTGCAGTTATGGTTCCATGATTCGAATCGTTGATGCTTTCAATGGAACTCCTACTCAAACATTTGCTGTAAGCCCTAGCTCGATACACACGAATTATTTAGGCATTATTTTACAGATTATTAAAATCAGGTTTTGCTTCCAAGGTAACAAATGATTTTCCTTTTGCTGATTTTAGGGACACTTAAATAATAAAAATTTGCATTTGGAAGCCTCATTTAGTCCGGACTCCCAATTTGTTTTCTCGGGATCATCAGACGGATTGATTCATGTATGGAATGTCGAAAGTGGCTATAAGGTAAGATCAATGCTTTTGATGTCACAAATGTAAACAAGCTATTTATATTTGAGAGGGTCAATAACACTTCGTATGCCAACATATCATCATTAACACGTCCTTTCGTGTAACTGTGATAATTAAAGAGTGCATTGGTAATGAGTTTCTAAATACAATAGTAATCGTTAAGCTGTGTCGTTACACATACATAGGCATACTTATAAATGTATTGTTTTTTTTGTGTCGTCATTATTAGGTGACACATTTTGGCCAAAAAAGAGTCATAAATAGTACCATGTTTTAAGTTTTACACATTTTTCGGTGGAGTAAAAGCATTCAGTCTTTTATTTATAGCCATCCTTATTTAAAACGGAATTATAAAAGATTCCCCAGAATTAGCAAAATTTAAAACCATTGTACAACGTTTTATTTCGTGTCCGGCGAACTGGCCCCAGGACAACTGGCCCCTAGGATAACTGAGCCTAAAAAGGGGAGGAGCTAGGTTACTTTAGGTTTAGCATGTTTGCTCCTCCCATTTGTGCCATTTGTCCTAGAGGCCAATTGTCTTGGGGTCAGTTCGCCTAACACCGTTTTATTTGTCTATATATTCTATATCTAGCTGTGCAAGATCTACTGTGACAATAACTCATTCGTCATAACAACAGAAATAATTATTTGAAACAAAATTGGCAATATATTTTGCAAACACTACATGAATTGCAATTTTGAATTTCTTAGCATCTAATAGAACTATATATATCGTTCAAATGACCTTGTCAAGAACCAAATAATCTCTCTCTTTAGTATTCAGTGCATTGATATTTATGTCCCTGATACTGATAAGGGGTTTTCAAAGCAAGAAGCAATTTTATTGGAAAGTTTAAAACTGCTTAAAATGCAAATAAAAAATATCGAGACATATATGTATACATATATTATAACGGAGAATTAATCAAACTCGAGGAAAATTAATCAATCTCCGAGTGATTCTTATTGTCAATATTTTTTTATAAATATGTCATAATCGAGTTACATTTTCTACATTATAAAAAAATTATTTTATACACAAGCAGTTTGACCAAGAAAATAGTTCTTAAAACTTTACTATGGGCACATTAGCAATACTGATACATTATTAGCACATAATTGCAAATTTGTAGATTATAATATTCTATATTTATACTAAGTACCTAATATTGTACATTTGGCAAATTATGTGTTTCTTTCTTACCTAGGTGTGTGTTCTGAATGCCGACCACCCAGGACCTGTTCAGTGTGTACAGTTCAATCCAAAGTACATGATGATGGCCACTGCATGCACAAATATGGTATGTATTTTTAGAAATAATGTTCATATTCCAAATTGACACATCCGGAATGTAAATATTTCAGCATTACATACTTAAAATTCAGAATCATATCCTCCGCCAATGCTCCTAGTAATACCTTCCTATAATATCCTCGAAATAAGCACTGTAGAGTTTCTCGTTACTTATAAATCGAAGTAATATGTAATTTACATTTAACTTAAATGAATCAGGCAGTAAATTCAATTCTTAAATCTTTAGTCGTTTGTCATTTGTCACTGGTTTCATAACTCAAGTACGAGTAGGTACCCCTTTAACACATTTAATGTAATAAAATTTAAGAAAATGTGCCCTAATTCTTTGAAAATTTACCAGGCTGGGACAATTAATAAGAAATTGTAGTTTAAAAGCAACAGTTTGATTTAAAGACAGAAGTATTCCTAAAGGTTTTTTCATTTATTTTATCGGCTGAGTACCTGGTAATCCGTATAAGTATAAAGGTCCAGGGCACTTGTAGTGTAAATAGATATTGACGAAATTAAAGCATGAAGAAGATTTATGGAGTAGCATTATTTGTGTTGTTCTAATTCAAGGATTCAATTTTAATTTTTCAGGCATTCTGGCTACCTCAGCTTGATGACTACGTGACTACATAAATATATTTTAGATTGCGTGAGAAACAGATCCAGTCTCTATTTATAGTTACGGTAGTGCTAAGAACTCTTAGCTGAATACCCCCTTACGACTACTTATAAATTATTTTTGTATCCAGATGTCCCACCGAGCTATTTACTTTATGTATGATATATAATTTTAGCTTAGATTTCCTAATTGAAACTAAAATTGTCAATTTTATTTGTAAATGTTATATATACAGTGTGAACTAAAAGCACATACCTATGCTAAATAAAAGCAAAAATAATCTAACAATAAATAGATTAATGTCTGCGACGTTTTTTACTATAAGTTTAGTTGCATTTGAGTAATACATAACAAAAGACCTTGCCACACTACTAATTTAAAAATGAGATGTATTGAAGATAAGAGTAGAAGTTGGATGTCACCTAGACTTTAGACAGTCAGAAGTACTTATGTATGTACCATATTATTATTTATTTAAAAACAAAAAGGAAATAAATGAAATATATTCTGATTTATAAATACGTCTCTGACAATGATTGCGCTTAGACGCGGTTATCCTCATAAAATTTGATAGAAAATTAATAATCGTCTGAAAAAATTTGCATATGATCACTATAAATTTCATTTGATTTCGTTTGTTGTAACAGAAGTATGGTAAAAGCTTTCGGACAACGTGCCAAGTATTTTAATGCTCCATTGTCCAATCTGAGAAAATATTTACGAGTTCCTTTTACTTCCGGGTTCCGGACATCGAACTTTTAAAACAGATAGCTTCCTTGTAAGAATATTATATGTGAGACTACTTACCGTGTTTTAGACTGAATGCTTTTGTAAAATTCAGATATATTTGATTTACCTGTTGAAGCGGTTGTTCATCGGCAAGGAAAGGTATGTAATAATATTATATCAACGTCGCCCTGATTGAAATCAATAAAATTCGGCAAGAATTTAGTATGGACTGTAAAGACTTTAACAATCCAAGTCCATGTGATTATGTTAGATCCGGAAATTATCTGTATCTATTTGTCTCATTAAATCATAAAATTATTTTTACAGGAGGCAGGAGTTGTAGAATTTAAAACACAAATTAGGACAAAATGGCAGACTCCAATCAGCACCAGGGACACGGAAACAGTCATACTGTAAGGGGAAAAGTTATAATACGTGATGAAGATGGCAACGAAATACACTTCCATGTAAGGACGACAACAACAATGGGGAAAATCAAGAAGGCCTACTCTCAGAGGCTTGGCCTCCTATTGAACATGGTGCGTTTCGTCCATATTGGGCGAGAAATAGGTGATGAAGAAAAAGCAATTGATCTTCAACTAGAGGAAGGCGAAGTCATTGAGGCGTTTAAGCAAAATTTGGTGAATTAGATTTGAATTTAAAAATCGAATCATCTCTGTTCATTTTTTGTGGAACATTAAATCCCATTTTTCTAACAATTAATGTGACCAAAGATCAAATTCCTGTTCTACTGTTCTTCAAATATTAGTGTATACCAATAATAATAACATTTACTTAGACAGATTGAAGTTGATAATTTTAGGCTCATCGCCCATCCCATGAATTTCGATGACATCAGATTTTAGGAATGATCATTGTTAGTCGAAAGAATAAAATCTTGAACACAAATTCTGTGAAAAATTATTTATCCTGAAAAGCTACCAGATCATTATAAATGTAAGCTCAGTCAGGTACTCGTATTCGTGCATTTCTGTTATACTTTTCTTATTTCCCCTAATTATTAAATAGGATATGCGGAATAAAGTCATGTGCATTCATTGTTTTCATAGGCTAATGTATATAATAGTATTTGCATTTGGGTACATACAAATGTTTTCTTTTATTACGCATCATTATTGCTCATGCATCGAAAAACAAAGCTTAGCTTGTGAATGTACATGCTGATGTTGAAGTAGAACACGTAATCATCATAAATCGACGAATCTGCAAACGTGGCGTCGTTCAGAAGTCGCAGCCCAAGACGATACTAGAATTGACTAGGTACTTCATGTAGCTTTTTTCGCAGCCGTCACGTCAGCAATTTCTTTCGCCACGCTAAAACTGATTCAAAGGCAGTTCCACGTTATGCTCATTAGCTTCTAGAACATTTATTTAGTGCCACTTTTCACCACCACCATCAGATACACACTTAAAAAGATGACATACACCAACACCCTCAGGCACGTATAAACGATTTGGATTAAGGAGGGCACAACTTTTCGACAACTTCGATGTCGCTGTTTCCTAAAGTGTGCAAAATTTTGTTATTTCATGCCTTCGTGAATTTCGGTCGAAGTGCAATTTTAAGTTTAACATGAGTAAAAATTGGTGAAATTAGCTCGAAGGTGCTGAAAATTTTGACATTTTAAGCTTAAAATGAGTTATAATTGGTACACTTCTGGCAAAGGGGCATAAAATGAGTGAAAAATCGTAAATTTCACGCGAAGTGTGGAAATGTTTCCTGATTTGTTTCTCATTTTTGAAAATGTTAGTCCATTCTTGGATTTCAGGAAAGTATCCAGTGTTTTGCAAAAATTTAGAAAGGGGCACCCCCCCACTAAATACGTCCTTGATCACTCTGCCTCTAACACTGCTTCGTCTTCAACTCTAAAACCATGCGTTTGTCACATACTCGGTTGATCTGATTGTTCTCCAGTAGGACTCTGTGGGACGCTTTCTTCTCCGCCATGCGAGAATTCGCTAAGCCAGTGCTAAATGACTATCTGAAAGCACAGTTCTTAATATTTCACTGTGTAGTGTGGTTGGCTTTACCTCACTCAGCATAACTTTATTCTTCTGTCGTAGTGTTCACAATTAAAATAAGTTAAAGCAAGCATATAAATCATTTTTCCAAAATAATTAACATAAAGTCAGCAGAAGATTTAAACTGCACATCTTTGTTCTGCTGGCTAGCAGCCGTCACCTTTGCAATTTAAACTACAACTAGTTGGAAATCTATGTGCCTTTCTTCTCTACTTCTTCTGTATTAAATAATTCTTAATAATAAATAATTCGTGCAACTAAAATGTTACTTATCAATTTTACGGTTATTTATAACCTGACTGCCACATTTAACTTGTCATCACTTTAAGGTGTATGGAATGAATTGAGTGAATCATAATAACATTTCTATTTAACATTAAGTTGCAGTTTATGTACAGTAAACTTTGGGCAGAATCTAAAAGACTGAACTCTAAATATCTTTGTTTTTTGGTACTTCAGGTGCTCAATTATTAGTTCAAGCTGGGACATTTCAATATCATCCGGATTCCCCTAACAACGAACGTATACTGTAAAAACTACAGCTTAAAAGTTGCATATTCACCTTGTTGATCTGGCTGAAGATTTCAGGTAGGTAATCTTCCTAAACTGAAACATAAGCTTACATTAGTTATGTATAGGTACCATTGTCTAGTAAGTATATGGAAAAGTTTGTTTAGACTTGAGAAACGGCGTATTTCTGTGACCATGCACGTCTACCAATTACTACCTTTAAATTTTGTGTTGACAAACTGAACGAAAACCTTAGGCTAATAGATTTGACAGATAACGCGATCAGAAAATACGAATCCTAGTAGTTGAAATATTAAAAATATTTTCAAACTGTTTACTTTTTACAGTGTTTTGTGAGAAGAATGTTCCTGGACTGGACGGGACTGTGAGCAAATAAACGGAGGGTAACGGATGTGAAGTTACGACTAGTAGGCGTAAAAGAAGGTAAAAATTAATTTTAAAGGATAAATAATTTGAAGTACTTTTCCTATTACTTACATGGCATACACAGAAATGCATCAATACTATTATCGGACTAAATAAATCAAAATGGTCGGTTTTGAAACCTCGCAAATACTTTTGAATAAATAGAATAAAACCAGATGACATTTCTTATTGGGTATGTGAAATTATATTTAGTAAGAGAAAAGGGTGTCGGGTATCGAGTTGCGAGGCTATTGCTGGATGCCGCCGGGGCGTCGAATTTTGAGCATTTGATCATAATTATAAGATCTCTTTTCAAGGCCACGATAAACTTCGAGGTCACACCAAAAACATGATGCCGGCAGAGTGAAGTAAGAAGCATAATAAAAGGTCGATTCGCTTTTAATTATGTAATAGTCAAAATTATTGATCGCATTGATCAGTCAATAATTCTATTATATATCACTGTTTGCGCGGCGGGTTGTATTTTTGTGTAACCTCGAAGTTTATCCCAGCCTTGACAAACAGCTCATGTAATTAAGATTGTACGGCATGAACCCGTATAATATATTAAGTATGAGTTATGGCATGCATAGTATGGACTATGGACATTTAAAAAGTTTGAAGAATTCTCACAATTCATTCAAATCAATGTGCCGATGTAGTCGTTCTACGTTTTGACAATTTATAGATCATCAAGTTATTGAAGTTCAGAAATGGGTTGCCGGTAGTTCTAATAGGTTGATTTCTGTTGAAAGTTTCCAAATGTATATGCAAAGATCTCGATGACAAACGTATTAATATGTAAATGTCTATGGGCCATACTATACATCCTTAAATACTTTATTCTTTGACTGATCAATATTTTTAACTAGTGAATAATTAATAGCGACCTATCTTTTAAAATGAACCAATAATCTATAACATGAGGTAATTTGTCACTATTATTTAGTACGGGGAGCTACTTTATAGGAAATCCCTGTCTCTCCGTTACCATGATAACTCACCAACAGTTTGACGTACATTATTCAGATCTTGTACATGTATTACCAGGGTTCTATCTAGTGAAGGTTGTACAGAATTTGGGGTCAATCGGATGAATACCTGATCTTGCAGAGTTAGGAGCCGCGGTTTTTACTGTAAATCATGAGGTTTCACCGTAAATCAAACCGTTACTTAATTACAGCGGTTTTTACAATTGTTTGCATGGCCGTATTGAGGGGAAGCATTCGGGACAAATGCCACCCCCGAAATGTTTAAAAAAAGAGAAATTAATTTTTTGTGACAATTACATATTTAAGTAATTTTTAGTAGACTGCAATTACACAACTTTACATAACTTTCACGTAATTATATATAACTTTTTTGCAACTTGTCGCCACTTTTCCATAATTTTTGTAACTTTTCTTGTTTTTTATAGCTTTTTCGTAACCTTTCGAGGGTTTTTAATCTTTTTTACGTAACGTCACATAGTCGTCGTAATTTGTACGAAATTTCACATATCTTTTAGGTAACTTTATATAACTTTTCCGTAAATTTTACGCAACTTCACATATCTCTTAGGTAACTTTATATAAATTTTCCGTAACTTTTACGCACTTTTTACGGAACAGTAAATAAATTTTCGTAACTTTTTGTCAACATAACAGTAGTTTACATCATTTTATGTATCTTTACCCAACTTAACATAAGTATTCTAATACTACAGAACTTTTACGTATGCTTACATAATTTTTACTTATTTTTACATAATTTTTGTGTAACTTTGTATAACTTTTATGCAACTTTACATAACTTGACATTCCTTTACAATTTTTACGTGACGTTATGTAACTTAAAAAAAGAGAAACAAAGTTGACCGTAGTAGCCTCAATTGGTTTTAATATTTTGTGCTTTTCAGCTCAAGCTTTTCCAGTACTTAGTTTCGACTTTTCTGTGGAAAAGGAACCAGAATGAAAAATTGGAAACAGGGGTTGAATGATTAAGATGCTGAAGACACCTGAATAACCTTACTAGCTGTGATTGAGCTTTTGACAGTGTCGCAATGTATTTCATGTTCATGGATAACTACTAGTTAACACAAACACAATGTCTGGATATGATCGCGGTACTTACACTACATAGACGAGTCAATATTAGTCATTGAGGTAGGATAAATTGAAAAAAGGCTATATTATATCCAACTGCCTATCATTACCCGCTCTAAAGTTGAATTTCGAGATCATAATTTATTGTAAAACTAAATGTAAATGAGAAATGTACCGAATAGAAATTGTATAATTTAAGCTAGGAATAGTTTATGAAAATGTAAAACTCTCAGTGCCAAGGACAGATTCATGATGATTCATGACCTACAATGTAGAAAACTTATATTTAAATGCAACATTTTAATCCGACTTTTACAAATGCTTATTGTAATCAAAATTTGAGATCTAGTGCTTTATTTTGCTCGGTTGCTGCCTGTTACTATAGAAAGCATGATAACCAAAAGAAAGTTATCGCGGTATAATAAATGGAGATACAGCGTGTCCATTGTGACTTCAAAAATAAACTAGGTACCTATTGATAATTAGTTTATTTTTGAAGCCAGTTGATTATTTCCACCGCTGTTAAAACTGTGCGGAATGTTTCATTTCGAATTTGGTAAATTGAAGATAAATTCTGAATCCCAATTGTATTTGATTCATCGTGTAGCAAAAGATATTATAAAATTAGGGTATCGAGTGTGTCGTAAATGCCCCACGAATTCCGAAAATGTCGCACTACTTTTAATTGCCGTATGCCGTAAAATCGGCTTCCTTGGGATATTTAAAACATTGGTTCTCACGTAATATATGCGCAGTTGAATAGATTTATTATTATTATTAAGTGACAGGGAACAAAAAAGCAATTGCTTTTTTACATAAAAGGAAAAAAGCAACCTTTTTTAAAAAAGCTTTCCTTTTTTGCTTTTTTGCTTTTTCCTTTTTAACACTAAGCAGTATAATAGCCACATCTGTCTTAAACCTTGAATAGCACGAATAGGTTACAAATAAATAATAATTACATTATTTTAATCATTGAGACTTTTCCATTCTAGGATAATTTCATGGAAATTAACGTTACAGATTCTCGAGAATAACATAATAAAATAATTTATTAAAATGAATTAATGATTTTATTATGCTATCCTCGAGAATCTGCATCTGTAACATTAATTTCCATAAATTGAATTATCATTCTCAAAATATTGAATAGGGGTAGTCAAATGAATGTAATGACCAAAAGAAATGTTCTCTGTAATTAGTGAAATATTCTAAATATACGTAAATTGAACCTTTTTGGAATTTGAACTATCTAAATTACACCGTTATGTAATCATTTCAGTAACAATAATCCTTGAGGCAATGTAATTACCTTTGATGGAAATTGCCTGACTAAATAAATAATAATAATAAATAATAGTCTGTATGAAACAGAGAGGGATATAAATATTATATTGCCTAATTCTATGGCGTGAACAGAATAAGCTTACAATATGTTATTTTCTGTAAGCCTTCCAGTGAGGCTATGATAAAGCTAATCAAGAATTAGAAATGTTTACAAAATGAG
>JAAAYG020024311.1:0-17474 GCA_009936455.2 Tomocerus minor | reverse complement strand
TATAATATTTTCATATAAGAACATATATATATATATATATATATAATATTTTCATATATATATATATATATAAGGTTTTCAGCTCGCGTTGGACGAAACTCACCTCTAGGCTTCCCCTACCATGCACTTTTTTCTCTTGGAGTTCGATGGCCTATATAGGGGGTCGGCTCTCAAGCTAGGGGGACCTAGGGGGGGAGAGCCCGTGTGTTGGGGGGCGAGTTCATTGACACATTGCGCCGGCCCACAATAATTTCCCGCCCTCGAGTTCGATGACCTAAGTAGGGGGTCGGCTTGGGGGGTCGGAGGAGTTCCGTAGTGGGAGGCAGCGGGTGGCACTGGCTCTAAACCAACACTACATACACTACTGTTTACGTTTAACCTGGTAAAAATTTATTTTTTGCCTTCTCTAAAATGAACGCAACTGTTGAGATGGCAATAAAGATAGCATAAATATAAAAAATTGTAGCCGTTTTTGAATTTTTAATACTAAGTGCGCTTTTCGAATCCTTACTTTGAATATTAAAACCTGCCGTTTCGTTTTTAAACCTCATTCTAAGTTCTGACATTGAAAGAAACATTTGCCATTTTTTAAATAGCCAAATAATTCCCGAACTCATAAGTCTTTGCATTTTAGAATACAGTATATATGTTTGACCAAATCTCGGCATAATAGCTCCAATTACTTTCGGGAAAAGCTCGTCTTCGCCTTCAATAACAATGTTTTTCTCGAATATGGGTACGCTTCCTTTGTATAATTGCAAATTGCTGTTTAAATCAGCAAAGGCTCTGTTCTTGCAATTGGAATTTGTTAAAAACAATTCAGACCTGGCCCAAAAATCGATGTGATTCAATTCATTGTCACACCGGGAGATGTAAGCAGCCCCAAACAAAATGTCTTTGGGTATTTGGTTTGTCGTGTACTGCTTTTCCACTTCATGTTCCAAGGGGTTTATTTCAGACCACAGCCATTCAGTCATTTCATGTTCAACTATACCAAACCTTTTAAAAATTTCCATACTTTGTTTATTTTTTGTATTATAACTCTGACCGTCAAATGACATTTTCTCCACCAAATGACCGCTGCCGTTTTTGTAGGTGCAAATACTTTGGTCTTCCATGTCATATTCGTCAATTTCGCCTTTACATGTGTCGAGATGGCGTGTACCGTCATTTTTTCTACAAAAAACTGACACCGGGATGTTCTTGTATTTAAATCGACCAGATGGTATCAGTGACAGAAGTGGCGAGATGAAGGAAAAGTTATTCAACATTTTAAAGAGCTTCAAATCGCTTTGTAATTTGATTGGCGCTGTGAGATGACTGAAGAGAACACCCTTGTACGCATTACTGAAAACAATTCCGCAAAATATCCATAGTCCAAAAGTGATAAAATAAATTGCATTGGTATACTTTTTGTTGGTACGTGCATCTGATTGCTCAATTAAAGCCACGAGATATAAATATTGATTGTAAAGCACAATATTTCGAAAAAGGCACCAATTTTTTTCTTTATTGACTGGGAGATGAATAGCCAAAATATCTTTCAATGAGAGAATGCATCCCAAAATGAAAGATGTTAACAACAATAGAAACCATGTGAGATAATCAAATGGAGCCAGATACATCTGCCATGGGGTCGGTGTTTTTATACCGTCGCATGTTACAAAATTCCCACTATCCTTGTATACCACGACAATTCTTTGGTCGGAGAAATATAATTGTCTTGAGTCTTGATTTAATAAGTCTTTCATTGAAACTATGGAGGAGCATCAACAAAATCATTTTATATTGCAGTGTTACACAAGCAAAAATAACCAAAATAATTTTAGCTTATTTAATGAAATAAGGAAAAAAATAATTACCTTCAAATAGTACTACATTTATAGCTTCCCAAAGAAATGTCAGTTTGTTCTTTTCGGTAATCCATTCAAAATCTTCATATAAAAAGGTATTCACAACTATTCCCAAGGTTAGATGATGCGTCTCAAAAGGTTGAAAGGGAGATATCCAGTTGGATTTTAAATAGGAACTGTTACCACCTTTTTGCATCTGTTCATGTAAGATCGGTTTTAGTAAATCATCACAAGATAAAAGAACCGGCAATCTTTTTAAATGAAAACGTTTCCCTTTTTCAAAAATATCTGCTAGGGCTCCTACAAAATCTACGTCCGTGTCTGTAGAGTTCCTTTGGTACTTAATGAGCGTCATGTGCACATTTGGACATGTGGTTAGGAAATGGCAATTGCTTACTAAATTGAAAGCGTTTGCTCTGTAAACTTTGAAATCGTCATGTGAAATTTCGTCATAATCTATAGGTACTTCCAAAATCATCCCAACTGTCCTGACTGAATACACCTCAGTGTGAGGAGACACAACTAAATGTCCGCTTATATTGTCCCCGCAAATTGCTTCTGGTTGCAGTCTTGCATCACAATGTAAGTATGAAATTGATTCTGTATCGAACATCACCAGTATTCTCGTCACAGCAAAGTTCCACTTCTTCCAAATGGATAACCTCCATCTCTGATTTGTATTTAGCAGTATAATCGGAATATGAATTTGTTGGTCAAATGAAGGTGCATACTTGTCGTAAATTACGAGAGCTGTGTAATTTCTAAATATGTTTATTAACGCTGCAAAGTTTTCAATAAATATTTTGTTGGAGCTTAAATTTATTTCTCCCTTTATTGAAAGTGTGCTGGAAACAGTAAATGACAGAAAAATATAAACAATTACTTTCATAATGTCGAGATAATAGAAATTGCCGTTGGTGTGTTCCGAGAAAAATGTGTTCAGCAACTGAGCACTGCTCTTTAGCCTAACAAATATAATATTTCACTAGCCTTATACTGTCATGCAATAAATGTTTGATTTCACTTGATTGAAGTTGAAGTAATGAATTTCTACAATTTCATTTTCAATACTGCTGCCACCTAATACTTTGCATTTAAATCAACAAGGTGATATTTAAATATTCTCTTCAGCTCTGAAGTGCTCAGAGTTGGAATTTCAGAAAATGTAATCAAAAGCTAATGTGGGTGCTGCAAAATGGTATTATTAACAAACGCAGACGCACCCTGAACATTTTAGTAGGTAATGCTACAGACCAGAGTAGGTTTGAAAATATTATAACTGCGAAAAAATATTAAGTAGATAGTTGACTCAGGTTCCAGTGCTAAAAACTTTAATCCAGTTGATTTTCACTTCACTATTTGACATATTATAAACATAACTAGATGATTAAGCCCTCTACCGAGGACTAGGAATAGCAGACGTATAAAAACCTCGTTTTGGGAAGTTAAAGAAATATTAACTTGATTGAAGAAAAAATTCAATTGTGGAAATCGGCTTATTTAAAAAAATTATTACATCCTCTCTCACCTCTCAAGTAACGACCAATAGCTACCACATTTATATGCCACAATAAAGCCACATATAGGGTTTCCAATGTATTATTTTATTGCAGCGTTGTTGATCCCCCAATAAAATTATATTTCATTCGTAATGCCTTTTCTACTACCCTTAAAAATGCATGGACGAAAGTTTGTTCAGGGTTTATGTAGGTTGAGTAGGGCACCCTCTCCCTCCCCAATAAAATTGATATTTCATTTGAAATCGCCATTTCAAACACCCATAGAATTAAAGTGACGGATTTTTGTTCAGGGTTTAATGAGAACTTGGTAGGGAGCTCACCCAAAATAGTCTGCTAACAAACGTAAACAAACATTCTTCCCGTACTAATCCCAGGAGGAGCAATGGCATGCCTGCTGGCTGGAGAGCGTCTCCCAATAGTTTCGTTTGTTCTCGTTTGTTCTTGTGAGCCAATCGTTATTGCGAACATACCAGATAAGCTTTATATTAGAGTCCCGATTTCTCTTTAGGAATTTTTATTATTGTCGAGTTTTGATATTGAGACCCCATAATTTCATTATTGTCGAGTTTACCTAGTTCGACATGGATGCTGGATTGGTTTTCTAGAAGGGTTTTTGAATATTTAAGTTTATTATTTTTTTTATAAGTGGGTTGGCGTTTTTTTTATTTATTTTAAGGGTTGCTTGGTATTGTCATTTATTATTTGTTTTTAAGGGTGCCTGGCATTATGCGTTTTTATATAATTGAAGATTGTTTTAAATTACAGGGAGTAACTCTAAAGTAGATGAGTTAACGCAAGCCTACTGTGCATTTTCCGGGAACGCCAAGGTCCCGAAACAAATGATGTGGGAGAAAAATTACCACATTCGTTTGACAAACGATTTTGCCCAATTTATAGTAGGGGATATGACAAATCCTATGACCAGGATAAGCTGGATTCAAAATAAAAAAATATTACAAGGGCCCGCACTTTGAGTGTAATCCTGTATTAACTCATGTCCAGCCCTATTTGCAAGATAGATCGGCATGGTGTAATGGTTGTCGAGAGTCTCCAGTTTCAAGTATATATTATAAAATTAATATATTATAATACACTAACTAAAGATTTGCAACACTGCAACTCCAGCGGGCATTCAACACCCAATAAATCACTCGAGTTTCGAAACAAACATGAGGTGACAATCATTCTTGAATTAACAATTTATTAGAAGCCCAATAGCTATTTTCATGTACCTTTTTATACATTGACTATTAAAATGACCAAAAAGGGAGCGCACGTCATCTAGGTATACTGTGGACCGATTGCGCCTATTTTAAATAGGGTTTGTCACGCGCCGATATCCAATGTTTCAAGGCCAGACCCAGGGGGGGCTCAAGCCCCCCCCCCAAATGCCGAAAAAAGAGAATATTTTTGGAAAAATGCTCAAAATTTTCCGCTTGTCGCGCGAAAAACTAAATATTTTTCATCAATTTTTGGGCATAAGCCGAAAAATTTTTCGCGCTACGCGCGCAATATAGCGGTAGTAAATACTACAATAAAATATATTTGGCTTCGAGCCCCCCTCCCCTATAAACAGTTTTTGATTATATTACATTAAGGACATAGTCATGAAAATTGTATGAAAATTGTAAAATGTATTTCCTGTGGAACTAGGATTGTAATTTTGCGGATAAAAATAAAATTTTATCCTTTTGAATTAGTCAATATAATGTGATATTTATTCCGGCCAAAGCAAAATTACGGTGGGTAAAACCAATTTTGTCCCATTTTGATCAAACCATTAATTTCATTCACAAAAATCCTGTTTTCCTAATTTTTGACCTAAGAACTAATAAGCAACAGTCATACCAAATCTTTGAAGTGGGCGGATTCCCAGGCAGAACTCATTTCTCAACCAAAGTCAGCAAAGCTCAACAAACGAAAGTGTATCATAAAAGCTGTTGGGCTATTTGCATTTCAGTTTGAATTTTAAATCGACTCTTGCCACTCTAGTTTCATTTTACAGCTTAAAAAAGTTTTTTCTTGACATTCATATAGAAACAAATATAACATGCACAGTTTTCATCGACGATTTTTACTATTATCTCATTTTTATTAATTCGTAATAGTTTCAGTTCCCAAAATCATAAATACCGAAGGATTGATTGATTGATTGATATACCTTTATTAAAAGTGACAAAATAGGCCATCTAATTATATACAAAAGAACTGAACTCAGTAGTAGCTACGTATATACACCGCTTTTCACCAAAAGTCACTAAAGATAAAGATCGCTAAACCAGGTAAGGACCCAGGTACTATTTGACTAAAAAATTAAAACAATGTTACTATACGGTACCATATTATTTGTACACAAAAAATTAAATGTGTATCATTTTTTATGCCTGTTCTGTGTACAGTAAGTATTATGGGAAAATAATATTAGGGACATGTTCTTGGGGACGCTGGCGCTGTCAAATATTTTTAAGTTTACAAAGTTAATTTAACTTGAGTGCTATCCCTACAAATTCAATAAATGACAATTCATGATCATGGATACTTCACTCGAAATACTCATCTATTAATTTTATAATATTGAAACTGATAAAGCTATGTTAGTTGTAATCTTATCAATTCCTTTGGATGATTTGTCAAGTACTTTCGCGTGCCATAATTGCGCAGCAGCCTGCAAAACAAATTAAGAGTATTAAAATGCAAAGAGTAATGAAACCACTCAAAAATGTATTAGTATAAATCATTGAATTATTCAAATGCAGTGGAATCTATCTATAAAGCCTAACGTGTGACAAAATGAAGAATTCCTTTTTGTTTTGCGTAAAAAATTTATACGTTTATCTATATCATAGAAACAAAAATTGTTTTCCTTTTTTTATCAGCTATTTTGAACTCTTTATTCAACATATAGTATTTTTAGTTTCGAAAATTCCACTGTACCTATATTGCATTAGGGTTAGAGAGGATGTTCCCATGAACTACATTTACGCCAACGCATTTTATTATTAGACCATAAATCTAAACTACTAAATGATGATGTTTAGCTTATTTATGGTCGAACATTCTAGATGAAATGAGAAGGAAGTTTCACAATGGTTTTTATTTCTAAAAGTTTTCTGCCCTGTCAACGTATAGTGCATATGAAATGCAAAATAGCAGCAGCTAGGTAACATGTGGAATGTAGGGGTTTTCGATGGCGCTGAAAGCAATTAAAATAATTAAATATCTAAATTTATGGACCATCACGGAAATGAGCGCGCTGAGTGAATAAAATGGAAATGGCAGTAGTTTGGAAACAAGTAGGGTATAGGAGTTTTTGATGACGCTGAAAAGAAATAAAATGACTAAATTGCTAACAAAAGTATTTTATTTTGGGAGCACAAGTTATGTATTTAAAAAACTATTTATATGTAACGAAGCGGCTAATGACATGGAGAAAAATCGCATAACAATTTGATCGTTCATTTAATTCTTAAATTTACTGAGTCAGTTATGCTATTGTATCTTAATTTTAATTATTCTGTATTATTTGTATATAAGGAACGTAACATGTATAAAATTTTCGAAATTTTTGTGCATTAGTGATGATTTTACATGAAAATTAATTTCTCTACCATACATTATTATTATGCATGAAACTGGTCAAAATGTATTGTGCCCTTTAAAGGAAGTTTTGCTGTATTCAGCATTGCATATATTCATTTTATCATTAGTGGTTATCATTAGTACCTACTGATGATGTACTAACTTTACACGAATAAGTACATTCGCAGTAGATAAGGGCTTATAATATTAATTTTATTACTTATATAATTAGTTCTCCCAAAAACTATAAAACATCAAGCGCGTGACAAGTTTTTTGTAGAGGGAAATGATTTAACGAAGAATGCTTGCTCTAAGGCTTAAAATTGAACTCATTTGACTTTGTGAAATTTGGTCACAACAACCAAGTAAGGATTGCAATTTTTGTGATTTCTAAATAAATTATGACTATGAAATTAAATCAGAAATAATTGGAAGAAAAATAAATGATTTACCTAATGAGCTAATACATATTTTTATTCTATTTAAATTTTTAGCAGTGTTGCCTGCCAGGAACCTTTATTTGCACCAATTGTTTCGGAGTAGAAGAATTGACTGAAACCGAAATTGGCAAGTCCATTTTCAATAACAAGGTCAGTAATAATTAAAATCGTAATTATTGATAACTATTTTGGCTATGTATTACGTTACTTCTACTGTTTATTAAGAGCATCAGTAAGTTTTAAATACTCCATGGGGCTGGTTTTGGTAACCTAAAAAAATTTACTTAATAATTTCATTGTAGTAATCAATTATTTATGGCTTATAATTAAAACTTTATCAACATGCAAAACATTTTAGATAATGGAAGGCAGACAAACGGAAATAACTCAGCATTTACATTACCTCCGAATGCAATGTTTGTTGCATAAAAATGTACGAAACCTTTTTAAAATGCTATTTGAGAAATATGCGGCTACTAAAATTCCACATACTCTTTACGAAACAAAATTTAATGAGGACCTAATCAACCTTAACAGAAATTCCCAAAGGAAGTTTACTGAATACGAAATAAAAGATATTGAAGCCAAACAGTACGATTTAAGCATCTATGCCAAGGCGTTATATAGCGTTTTCCCTCTCCAATCTCCAATAAAGAATAAAAAAGACGAATTAAAGCTTGCTAAGAATTTGATTGGTAATATTTTGGATACTAGAAATGTTCTAGCTCATCCCAAAAACGAGTTGGAATGTTTAGATAAGGAGTATGACGACCTTTGGAACGGTGTGGAAAGCGCAATAGCTAAAATAAATGGCGCGTTGCAAGGACATTATGATATGCCACATGAGATGTACGAATATCAACAATGGATTGGTTTATTTGTCATCAATAAATAACCGTGAATACACGCTCAATTATAAATCTATTTAATTGATATTTTAAAATTCGTTGATGACATGTATGTTGAGTGGCGTCTTTTAATACATTTATAATAGTAAACGTACAGTAGTTATATACAAATTGCACAATGAAATGTAATAAAAAAAACAAATGAAGTCAATAAATCTAACTGGCGAATCCTAATTAATATTTGCAATGCATCTACGCTAGATAATATATTATTAATTCTGAATTTTATTACAATTATCGGCTGAGTAAGACAATCTTACTAATTACAAACACTTAAATAGGCCAAAACACAAAATGGCGAAAATATATACACAGTTTCGATTATTAAAAAACATTCATTTGTCCTGGGTGAGTGTCATTCCATTATACAAAAATTACTGTGTAGCATAATCTCATCAAGTCTAGAGAGAAACATTTTTATTCTCAGATTTCTGCTGTATAAATTATGGTGACCAATAGACTATCACTCAATTAATAACATACGATATATGTAAAAGAAACAACAATAAAAATAACAATTATTATACTTGCTAGCTGGCATCACAAATTGATATAGGTATGTCACTCGTTATCATCATCTAATTATGACCATATTCGATAACGAAATGCCTATATCATGAGCATTATCAATAAAATGATACATATCTACTTAATTTACAAGCTGTCGTAATTGAATGTACCCATCAGAAAATAATTTTACTGTACAAAAAACGTTTGTGAGTAAATTTGCTGTATCCCTGCATAGAAATAGTTATAGAAATAAAAGGGCGTTATATTTAGCAATATAAAAGGGGATTCAATGTATGCGCAACAGCACAATATAAAGGGATTGGCGTGTACCTAATACAATTGAAAATGTCCCTAGAATGGTTTTAAATGTTCTTAAAAGGATTTGTGTCGGTACATGAAAAGACTGAAAGGTTATAAGATAATTTAAATGCAATAAATTTGGCTTATTAACAATAATAGAATGGAATTAATGTACAAAATAATTATCGCCATGTCGTCATAATGGAATAAAGATCGTAAGTAGAAAGTTGCCTGGGCACAATAAATGGTGCCCAGGCAACTTCGGATGGACATTTAACTTCGGATGGACATTTAAGTATTTATGGGCTTGGGCCCATAAATACTTAAATATTTTGCGCCCAAGCCCGCCCGTTCCAATTACCGATTTTGACGACTCGCCTAGGAGCGACCATTGATGCCCATGGATGCCCATAAAATGTCAATAATTTTACCGGCAGCTTTAAGTGGATCCAACTTCGTGATTTTAGTAGTTCAGTTTTCATTTTTACAAATAGTTCTAAAACAAAAAGTTCGTCATTTATAGTAATTTTTTCCGGTGCAGCCAGTTATAGATAGGTGATTACTTTGGTTGGCATGCTAATAGCAATTCACATATATCAGCATTAAATTTTGATACTTCAGTATCAAACTTTTCTCAGTTATTTTATTATAATGGGTGAAGTTATATTAAAATGTTATTCTATTTACCAACAAATGTACAAATCTTAATGAGAATTCCACCACAATTTACTAAAAAAATGCCTTCGAAAAAAGATTGGAATTGCCCAATCAGTTTTTACACATTGTCACAATTCAACATACTTTCTAAAATTAATTATCTTCATAAACTAATACCCAATAACAAAGTTACTGCTCTAAAATCTTAATTTTGCATCAACTACTGTTTTTACTGTTGGTTGAATGTGTTATAATTTTTTATTACAATATACGTCAATTAAAAATGATGTCAAAAACAGAATACATCACGAAGAACACATAAAATGTATCTAAATACTGAAAAGTTATCTTAAATTGTATGTTGACACTTGACATACATAATAGCAGTGACCATAGGGAAACTAAAGAAGAAGCATATGCTATCCAAGAATTAGCAGATGACAAATCAAAATTGAATGGCCCACAAATCTTGTCTGTTAACAATTTGAACTAGAAACAGAATATAATCACCAAAAATAGATGTCACCCATTGCATACTGCGCAACAGGTTTATGAAGAATTTAGGATGAATAGTAATGTTAGATTTGCTTTAAACATTAACGTCATTGAAGCTTGAAATGTTACAATAATATAAAATAACACGTTGTATTGGTTTCAACTCTGCCACTCCAAAATTACTGGTATAAAACGGTAACTTAACTCTCCGTAATCTCGACATCACCCGTGCTTGAAAAGCGCTTCTCACAATTGTGATTATAAAACGCAGATAATTATTAATCTTGCAAATTAAATGGACTGAATTTCAACTAAAGTGGGGACGTGGCATAACTACGCAGCCTGTTAACATTTTTTCGCTACTATTTATCAGACAATGCAGGACACGTCATTGCAAGCAATTAATTTCCAACGTTTTAAACAACTTTAAATGCCATTGAAAAACAAAATATTGGTACAGTGAAAGCCGAATATAAATTACACAAAAAAATTGCGTCGCAAAATTTTGGTAAAACTACATTTTTTTATATTAAATAAAGAATTCTGTTAAACGTAGAACAAATCATCCGTGAAATATAATTTTAGTGCCAATTTGCAGACAATAATTATTCTTTTTCGAGCTCATTTTCCAGTGTTCGGATTACATCTATTATTGCTTGGTTACAAAATATAACGCAATTTTTTGGAATAAATGGGAAATGAACTACCATCACATGCTCTTCGTTAGAAACATAAAGGAGAGCATGGATTGGTAGAATATTATAAAATAATATGCGTAATAATAATATAAAAATTTGGCTCTAAACCTCTATCATTCGTTAATTTACTAGATAAAATAATTTTTTCATATTTATGATTTGATTTATAATCATATGTACCAGTAATAGTAATAAGTGACATCGACAATTATATCCATCGACTACTTATCGGACGATTTCTCAGAGATCAGAAGATTTGCGGCAGGAGGGGGTCGAGCGAATTACAATGTCACTAAACTTTTCACATTTTCGACAGTTAAGCTAAACTATAACGACTGCTGTACTTGCATTTTAAAGCTATTGAAGTCCATTGCCCAGATATTTCACAACCTTAAAACGATTAAGAAATAAACAAAATTGTAACGTAAACGAAAACTTGGATTCTGATTTTCCTATTATAGAGAATATTACAAATTGGCTGTGTTCTCCTTATTAAGATGGTGTAACTAACATGTAATAAATTCAAAAAATATGTATATTATCCTTTACAAGAAGTTTTATTGTATTCGGCGTCCAGTATATTAATTTTGTCAATAGTCCAGTGTCAATGATGATAAAATGAATTTACATACACGAGTTGCAGTAGATAAGGGATTATAATATTAATTTTATTACTGTTATATTTAGTTCTCTCAAACAATATAAAACGTCAAGCGCGTAGTGATAATTTGTTATAAAGGAAGTGATTTACCGGATAGTCACTCTAAGGCTCAATATTGGACTCTGGATTGAACTTTGTGAAATATGGCCACTGCAATCAAAGTAAGAATTCCGATTTTGACATAGCCATAATTTATTGAGATAAATTATGACTATGAAATTATATCAGGAATACTTGGAAGAAAATATATTATTAACTAAATGAACTTAATACATCTTTGTGTTCCATTTAAGTTTTTAGTAGTGTTGCCTGCCAGAAACGCCCTAATTTTGATTTCTAAATAAATTATGACTGAAAATAAATCATGAATATCCTCAACAGAAATTAATAATTTACCAAATAAACTCTACTAAGCTAATAATGTTTTTATTCCATTTAATTTTTTAGAGACGTCACCCGACAGTGATTTTTACGACGGCAAGCTCAGATCATCTGATTCCGCACACATTACAAACTTCATCATCACCAATTTCAGATTTAAGAATTTCGTCCTCAAACTCCGGAAGTACGTCACCAGATTCATCGAACAAAGGTTTCCTTGAAAATAAATTAACTGAAAAAGAAGTTGAGGAGTCCATTTTTAACAAGGTCAGTAATAATTGTAATTATCGATAATTGTCAATGGATTTCTGCATTAAGTTTGTGTACAACAACAGCTTAACGGTTTCAAAAAATTCTAGGACGTAGCAGCGAAGCCGCAGCGACTAAGTGATGTCACAATTTTAAATTCGAAAACAAATGACTATAATGAAGCTATTGATCTTTTTCAACAGAAAAGAGATGTACTTGGTGCATTGAAATTATTGTTGAAAATTCTCGACAATTTGAGGACGAAACAATTTTATTATATCTTGGAAAACGAGTGTCAGTTGGGTAAACTACCACAAAATAGCATACCCACGAGACTTTCTGTTATGCTGTGGTGCTTATTTTTAAACGGCGAGTTAAAGAGTGTGGGATCGACTATGTCTTCATATGAGAAGGAAATTTTAAAAACGGTGACTTTTCCAAAGTTGAAAGAATTGCTTTGTCGATTTAACTGGTTAAGGGTATCGGCACAGGAAATTCCAATCAGTCTAGAATACTTTACATGTATTGATGACGTAAGTTTTAATAATGTGAGACTTATTCATCCATTCCGAAATAAACATATGGATTCCATAGAACACAGTATTCAGGTATTGGAACTCAATAATATTCATATTGAGGACAATAATGATAAAAGACACAAATCTTTTAATTTGCATACGCTTTTGTCGAACTTAAAACTGCGCGAACTTACCGTAGTATGCAGTAAAGAATCGACACAAATCGATGTGAAAATACACGCTTTCCAATGTACCCTAGAACATTTGTATCTTTCGGGAACGACTGTAATTGTTGGAACTGGTAAGGTTCACTTAAAATCTGTTGTGTTTGACTGCATTCGTAATCCTAGTGTCATTGAGCGTGTTCTCAAAAGTTGCGATGGATTGAATTCGTTGGAAATAATTATGGAAAAGAACGACAGTAAACATACTTTAACATTTTCCAGACAAAAATTTTTAATTCCCACTCTAAATATCCTCAAGCTTGAAAATGTTAAATTCCTGACGTCCAAAGAAACAAACACCAAATTCAATCATTTGCCAAAACTAATGTTGACGGACTACCCAGTTACGATGATAAAAGATTTGACAGTCTTTTTCAAAGTAAGTGAAATGTTAATTGTCATTAGTAATGCAAATCGGTTATCACACAATTCTTTGCTTAAAGTATTAATAAGCATGAACAACAACAAATCGTCAACAGCACCTCCCAAAAGCATCATACATTCAGAAGTAGGGAAAGACGGTCAAAGTAAATATACCGAAACATATTCGAACAAATCAAATGAAATCAATAAAGCGACATTCATAGCTGCATGCAATTGATGTTCCCAAGGATTGGGGTTATACATGGACTTTTTTAATATAGTTCAGCTGCTATTTCCTACCAACCAATTAACGCCACACCAATAAATAATTTATTTCAATTCACAAATATTATTTCAATTCACAAATATTATTTCAATTTAAAATATTATAAGCGAACCGTTTGTAAGCGAATGTAACAGAAGTTTGCACAGCTTTTGGTTTTTCTCTGTAGCATACGTGTGTTGAATAACTGGAACGAAGTTGTAATCAGAGTTGCATATTGTCCACCAAAATGGAATTTCATCCATCCAGTGGATAAAATTTATGAAATTGGACAAAATAAGAGTGGATAGCATAGATGCACAGGTGCCCACATACTATCAACTTTACGTCTCATGTCATTATGCTTTATGCAATCTAAAGTTTCAAATTTCCACAAAATATGTACAAAAATTCTAAATTTTTATTATTAACCCCAATTTCATAGAAAGCGTATACTATAGAGAAGAGCAACAAATTGTATACTTATTGAATATTTTAATGTATTTTTATTTCGATAAGGTTCTAGCTATATAACTAAAGAATTTGTTTGTATTAATTTAGACTTAATACTTATTTTATTGTCAGTCACAGATTATTTATTTGGGAGGATGGGAAAAGAAGTTTGGATAACCGCGAAGAAATTAGGTAGAATTGCTAGAGCTTATTTTTAAATTAAATGGTTCTTTTACATTTGAAGGTGAATATTGCATAGCTCATTTCTTCGCTGTTATTCCAAGTCCTGTTTACCATCTTAACAAATAATTTGTGATAGTATAATAATAATTAATAATAAGGATTGAATTTGAATCAATATGAAAGTTATATTATTATAAAGCTGTTATATTTTGTGTATTAAATATTAAATACAATACTTTGTGTATTAAATATAAATACACGTCATTACAAAAAATGTATATTGGGAAATATCTAAGTACATATCTGAAATGAAATTTCATGCTGAATTGAATAAAACTAATTTCAATGTTCACGGTGAAATCGTTATCCAAAAGGTATAAGCATAAACCTCCAATAAGATCTGTTTATTTCATATATACGTGTGTGCTGTGAACTCAATTGTTTATTTATACCGTTGTAACGTGGTGCGAGCTCCTTTTTATGATATCTAGTTAGCTTTCAGATGATTCTTAATGAATTACTATATCATAGATTATTTAGAGCTCACACTCGTTAACTATTTGGATAATTTAGTATTATTATGAATGATGCAATAGTATTAAATTAATGTTTTATAATAGGATGCAAACAATCAATAATAATATATACATACTGTCTCCAGCCTCAGGTTCTCTAATATAATCAGAATAGAACTATGAAGAACTGTTTATTTACACAAAGGGAAAAGGGAATGGTAAATGATAAGATCCAATAATAAATGTATAATATTTATAATGCATGCAATTAGAAACAATAAATATTATATTAGAGTAAAGAGAAATGAAAGATAAAATGATACAAATAGAATGGGCCGGAAGTCAGACTTCGGGATCTTGAGGAACTCTGGAACTTGTCGTGATGTACAATAGAAATGGTGGCTGCAATCAAAGACTTCAGGTTGCGAAAACGAAGAAGAGTAAATTCTAACTAACACGTCCTACTTTCCTTTCCTAAACTTCTGCTTCGTGCTCTGTGCATCTTAGCTATGACCTTTCAAGTTGTATTTCGTTCAACTTGTTTTGTAGCTGCGCTAGCTTTAGAGCAACTAGGGTGATATCCCTTCTACTCTGAAGTCTACAGAGTGTAAAATGGGAGTAAAGGGTATAAAAGGGTTGTGCTCAAAATTAAGAGAATGGCTGTACCGCATAGATTGGTCATATAACTATTTGTAGGATTAGGTATGAATTAGGAAGGAACGTGTTTAGATTTAAAAAATGTTCAATCAACGAAAAATAAATGTCTAGTAGCAGAAATGATACGTAAGCTAGCATATGCAGTAATTAGCAGAATAGTATGTTGCTGTAAATCAAATATATCGTGACTGCAATTCGAGTTAGAAATGTCACCACCGAGAACATAGCGTAATTCTAAAAGACTTACGTTACTTTCGTACTGGAGTGATCGGTAAGGATAATTAGCCCACCACATGTGCCACTTCCATCGGGAGTTTAAAGCAATTCACAAGATTTGCCCGAATCGTTAGTTAGACACACGTCAATGATACTCCAATTGCTTCTTCCGCCACCGAGTTGTTGTTGCTCTTCGCAGGAAGGGTTTCGGATCGTTCGGACGAAAAGACAATTAATTTGGTATAGTAACAAGTCAGAATAGAGTATATGTCCTATAAAGGCAGTTAGAAAACTAGTCTGGCATGCGTAGTCAGAATATAAAGGGATTTAAGCCATTGTATCAAAAATGAATGATAAGTAATGTTACATGCGAGCTTAGGTATTTAAAATTACTAAATGAAAAACGGATTAGTTAAATGAATCCGAAGTACTTTACAGTCTGTAAACATTGTATTATCCCCGATAATTTGGTTTGATCTTAGTTTTCAGTCTCGCTGAGCGGTGAACTGGAATAATATCGGAGATATCTGAGGATTGGGAAGGCACGGGAGAGTTGGAACGAGATGAGATGGGATTTGTTGGTATTATTTTGGGAATGACAGAGGACTAAGTCATTTCTAAACCAATCTGTGGCGTTGCAGGTGATCCCCTTTCTTTGGCAACTGCTAAATCAATAGAAATATCATTTTAAGATAACTGTTTATGATTAGGGTTGGGAATTTGAGTATTTGGTGACGTAAATGACTTAGCCTTATCACTTTATGAAACTGCTTGCTGAGAAGGAAGTTTAGGAAAGTCCAGTTGACTGGTGTCTCGAGGATGATATCTTCGAAGAAATTGAATGTGAAGTGGACCTTGAGATTTCCCGTCTTCAAAAATCGTCTTCAAAAAAATTTTAATGCAGATTTTAATGCAAGTATTAATTCTTTTTGGAGAGGTCTCCCTGAACAATGTGAGTCTAGGTTAGGTTAGGTGAGCTTTAATAATAATAATAAAAGTAATAAAAAGTAATTATTATTCTTGTAGAGGCTCCCTAAGTCAATAATAATAATAATAAAAGTAATAATAAAATTAATAAAAGTAATTATTATTTTTGGAGAGACTCTCTATAAGTCAATAATAAAAACAATAATAATAAAAGTAATTATTATTCTTGGAGATTTTTAAAATACTGACAGCATATTATAGTATCGGTATCTGCTGGAATTACGACTGCATCAAGTTAAATTCCAAAAATACAGCATATTAAAGTTTGTATGTATTGGGCCTGCATTACCAGCCGAATTCCCTCAACATTAAGTAACAACTCAACACAAGTCAGGCTTAATGTTGAGGGACTTCGGCTAGTAATAATATGCCGTCAGTATTTTAAAAATTTAAAAGTGGGCAAAAACATTGCGCAACTTAGAGATATTGGACCCTAAAGTACTGAAAAAAGTGGGAAAAAATTAACTTTGACTTACGTTATTTCGGAAAGTAAAGGAGACATTTGAATGAGACTTGGTAGTTAAGCTTTCTAGTGTTGTATGAAAGTTTTCTGTGATTTTCAGACAATTTCCTCCAAGGGGGCCAAAGATACCGCAGATGGGGGTAGCGCCTCCCCCACATTTTATTACAACAAATTATGTTACTCCATTTTTATAAGGTTTTCGATGTTTTCCAAAGGTTTTTGAAGTAAAAATAATTTTGAGAAATGTCTCATGCTTAAAAACTGTTTGTGCGGAGTGCGGCACTGAATTTGACATATGAGTAGTTAGTAGTTAGATTTATGGAAGAAATGGGGCTTTTATTAATTATTAATTATTAAATATGGCTACCATAAATGGCACGAA
>JAAAYG020024300.1:0-17474 GCA_009936455.2 Tomocerus minor | reverse complement strand
ACTGTGGAATTCACTTCCCAAAGATGTAAAAAACCTCGACTCATATGTTTTATTTAAAAATACTATATTTAAACTAATACTCGAAAAACAGAAAAAAACGACTGAGTAATGATAGTCACTATATAACTACTTTTAATTATAAAATATATAAAATATATAATATATAAAATCGATGATGTATACAGTACTGTGATGTTAAAATAGCTACCTAGAATGCAACCTTACTATTATACTTTTATTAATACAATTACTTGTCAGAATAATCTACTCACAAAATTATTATCTCCTACTCCTTGACCATGTAATGACCCTTACCCAAGGGAAATCGGCAAGACTCAATTGTAACGTGAATTACCAGCAATAAACGCACCTATGCAATGATAATAATAATAATAATAATATTAATCTTCCAACCACACTTCCAGTAGTGCCTGGCTGGCTACGAATTTTCAATGAAGTGGAGGTAACGGTCCCAAGACAATCCGCATCATTACCAACGTTGTCACCATTTAGATGCTCAAATAGTTCCTCCCAAGGAAATGGACCCGGGCATCGTTCCCGGCTCCGTGGAGAGATTGAGAAATGTCCAGTGATACCGCTGTTGGAATCTGCCCACCCTTTTTTTATTTCTGGAAATCTGCTTATTATGTTCTTGACCAGTCGGAAGGAAGATGATTTCTGAGCAATTGTTAACTCATTCGAATTATCTAAAGCCGACTTGACATGCTCAATGGAAATAGTTAGGAAATTCGGGTTGACTGTCCACCCTATAAAATATTTTTTAATATTGTTTGTTATTAGTCTCCGCTTTACGTGGTCACTGATAAAACACTGAGCATACACTGATAGGTACGCGTGCACCTAGCAGCTAAAAGAGAGTATCAAAGTATCAATCGTGGTTCGTGATTCGTGATCCTCTATCCTCAATCCTCGGTATGGGCTAAATTACTGCTAAGAGCGGCTATTTCTCTTTTTATTTGGTTCTCATTTTCTCATCCTAAAATGACTTCTTATTTCTATATACATTATTATCTATCACTATCATAATCATAATATTATTATTATATCAACCCTTCCCATTTCAGTTGCTAATTTCTGTATACAATTCAATTTACTTTAATATTTTTTAATTCGTTTAAAGATATATGCTTACAAGGGTCAGCTCCAGCTTCGATTCTGCCATTACCCCAAGCTGTATTAGCTTCCTGGACACATTGGACAATACTGCCATCCTGGCCTACCACGTAGTGGGAAGACGCCCGAGAAGCAGGGTTTTGAAACCAAGCAGCAATTGATTTCGCTGAAGAACCTCCGGCAGTTCCTAAACATTTTTGATCAGGTAAAAGTGGCAAATTAATATTTAACAAGTGACTATAAATAAGATGGCATTATTGGTTAGGGTGGTGGTTAAAGGTCGAAGACTATTAAAGCTAGTTGCTATATGGAACTGGAGTGCCAGGGTGAAATCACAAAGACTGCAACAATTAAAAGGAACATATTGTGACAATGCAAAGGACGAAACATTTTTGTAATTTCACACATATGTATTTTTTGTATGTGTACCATGAATGATAATGTATTTAGGTGAGTATCCTTTACGACCAGTACTCATGTGCTGGCTGGGAATCCATTCGGCCCCAGATTCATCTTGACTATAAAAGCAAAATGAAATCATTTAGTTAAAATGCAATCCTTCTCAAGGAAGGAGGATTATTAAGTGCTTTGATTCACTTAATAATTCTCCTTGCTTGAGAAGGATTGCAATTTTATTACTTAAATTCATTGGTTACTTTTCGCTTCGTATCGTCGTATCTTACTAATAGACCCTTTGCACAACTGGCGATCGATCGCTTTTTCACTCCGCCCACCTAAAATATAGCTGGGCAACGGCCCAACTGCATAGTTGATTCACGGGCAAGTTCTTGGCGGGCCGAATGTTTTTGCCATGAGCCCACCTTTAAAAACTAAAAATCCGCGGGAATACAGCATTTAAAGAGTTGTGCAAAGAGTCTATTACAGACAAACATAACGGTGTTAGCGGACATATATGTTTTATTACTACATATTTATTCTAGCTGAAAAATTTTCTATGAATTTTAATGTTAATTTATATGTGTATACTGTATACGTATAAAATGCATGATATACCTAGAGAGACTCATCAACCGAAATACCAGCTTCGTTAGTAAAATCTCTGTTTGTCTCTAAATCTCTATTCAAATTGATTTAAAGTAAGTGTATTACGCTTACGCTATTATACGCTTACCAGTGCACCACCTGAGAAAACGACGATAGAATCAGGAGTATTAGAATATCATGTAAATTCATGATCACGATTGATTAATATAGAAATGCACATAAAATTGCTTGATTTTAACTTTGGGAAACTGACAATTGTCAACTTCACTAGAAAATGGGGTATTTCTGTCAAAATCTCTCTGATCGAAAATAAATTAACCTTGGCACTTGGCAGGTTATAATATTAATCACTTGACTTGTCCTCGTTTTATAGCAAAACTAATACCTATGGTGTTTATTGGATATCAGCTAGTAACAGTAAATAAATAAATATGATAATTTTAATTGAAGTTTTAACCACAACCTTTCTGATTTCTGTTTAGTGAACTGACGACACAGTGTGACAATAATAAGTACCTACTGAACAAAACTACCCATACAAAGCAAATGCAAATATATTTATGTTTATGCATATATTTATGCATTTATGCAGCATAAATGCATAAATAATTAGTATTTCGTTGTATCCTGATGGCAAATATAGTGAATCATTTAGTTAGCATTTTTTAATTCAATCCATTTCATTAGAGTAGGAAGCTAATGAACGGGAATTTTCTGTTTTCCTGCACTTGTTACAGTCGGCCCAAGGATTGCAGCATAATATTATTATTGCTGCATTATGTACCTATAGATTATTATTAAAATCGTACACATGCTTATCTATGCGCTTATAGTATAAATATGCTTATTATTGTGTTATAGCTACGTAATTTGTATAAATAGTATGCAAGCAAAAGTCATAATCATTTCTATATGCATATTATATATTTTATGTATTTCACCAAAAATTGACGTATTTTGTTTGATACTCTTGGTCAGATTACTAATGAAGATGACGCATGCGAATATGTAGAGAAACCGAGCGTAGAATCAATTATGTACCAGAAACGTTCGTCAACCGTCCCTCGAGAAGAAAGCGAGAACCAGTGTTTGAATGTCATTAATGGATTTCCCAGACGGTATTTATTCCCTCGTGTGAAGTCTAACCCCGTGAAAGAAAAGGAGTGTCTCGACAGAAGTAAATATTCAGTGAAACAATGTCCGCAATTATTGACTGGTCACGAGAAAAGTTCTTCTACCATGCCAGCAGAAAAAAATGAGAACTACTACGTGAAGTCTACAGAGAAGAGTATCGATAACGTTGTTTTAAAATCAGATTTTGAGGTTAAAGACGGATTTCCTAAACGATATTTTTTCCCTCGTGTGGGCTATAATAACTCTACGAAAGAAAAAGATCTCGTTCCAAGTAATTTTTTAGAGAAATTACGAGCAAAATTAATGGCTGGTCAAGACGTACTCGAAGAAAAGAATGAGAACCAAAATTTGCATATCATTGATTTTGGTGGATCAAGACCAGAAGTTAAGGATAGAAAAAACAAAGATGGATGTTTTCTTAATGAAAACGATAATGTTGATGCTACTTCTCTTCAGTTTATTGGTTTAAAAGTAAATGACTGTGACTGTGACATTGTATTGCAGAATAAGCAGCTGAAACTGCAGGTAACCGATCTACAGCAACAATTATCAGCTATGAAACTGCATATGGAACTCGAAGAATTGAAATTCGATCATAAAAGTATTTACATGAAAAATAAAATAGCTATTTTGGAAGGGATGCTTGCCAGCTCTAACGCAAAGGCCAAGTATCTAGAAACACAAGTTGCTGCGGCAGGAAACGCTAATGCTATTCTTTGCACGGTAATAAACGTCATGGAAGAACAATTACGAAAAGCCATTGGTTCCCACAATGCAATTACGCGTCGGTAAATGCGTAAGGACTGCATATTTTAAAACCAACTTGAAGTAATTTCTAAATAAATATAATTTTTGCAATTAAATCGTATTTGCTTATTCCGAGCAAATCTGTCGTAAAGACAAGTTTTTATACGTTGCCATTTATAAGTGTAGTGATTGTGTAAGTTTTTGAATATTTTAAAACAAGGGTTTGATAATTTGACTTAGTTGATTAAATAATAGACTAATATTGTTATTATATTTTCTGTACATTAAAGGTTATAATAATTGCCACTGTACCGGCTCCATTAAATAAATAAACTGCGTTTGTTGATGTGATGATATAGGAGAACAGCTTAATAAGTTAATGACATAGTGCAAACATCAACATGTTTCAATTGTATTATCTCAAAATCGGCTGCCTCTTTTTGACAATAGAATCGCGGAAATGTATAGTATACTGTATTTGAAAATGGGAATGATACCTATTTTATGTCTATTGTATTCATACAGTAGGCGTATTGCAAAGTACTCTAATTTACGATATGTAGACGTATCATATTATTTGTACATTTTAATTTAATGTTGTATCTATCGACACAATGGCGAATGCATCCGCGTTGCATCTAACTATGATGTAAGTGAGTTTACCTACACTAGCACCAGCAATCAATTCCGGTATGCTTTGACCATCCATCATCCGGAACGTAATATTAGATATTATGTTTAGATACACATACATACATTATTATTGTTTGTATTATGGAATTTAAACTTGCTAATTAAATGCACAACGTAAATGGGCCTCTGCGTTTGGTTTGCATTTATTAATGCTATGGACTTTGGCACATCTATAACAAGGAAATAAGGGTAAAAGCTTAACGTAATGTCATAAAATCGTTTAAAACTGCAAAGAAGATAGATACATAAAGGATCATGGCTCTTCTTTTTTATCCATTTTTATTATACTCGAATGCTCACAGAAAATGTTATAATCTCATATTTTTTAATTGATAAGTAGTACTAACTTATCGTAGCATGTACGACTCTGCAATACTTAGTGTAGTATACTTATTGCAATATTGCAAATCTTTTTGGAACAAGTTCAGACGCTATTTTGCATATATTGCATAGAGATATTGCAAAACTGTACATGTAGTTTTTGTATGTTTGTATAGCTAGGATAAAGTATATGGATGTAGTAAGACTTATTTGTGGGAAATGCCAGTTGCCAACAATTCCATTCAAGATGAGCAGGATTCCAGTCCAGTAGGAAAGTGAAGAGGAGAAACAAGTTTTACTTTGTGCATGTCAGTTGGATATACTAGAGAGTCTGAAGTTGATTGCATAGGCTACTACGGGAAATGAATGAATAGAAGTAGAGAACAGAGCACGCAAACAGTCTGGCTAGCAGTTAATTTGGCGGTTTGGATTTTAGTCAACGAATCTGCATAGCTAAGCATGATGTTAACTTCTCCTCTTCAATGCTACTTGTATCTTGCATGCAAATGCTGATACATCTCTCTAGTGCCTACTTCTAGAAACTTATCTGTGTACTAATCATTAACTCCCTTACATGCTTACTGACAAGTCGTTTCATCCAACTTATGTAAGTATATGTATCTAGCATCATTTGCATCTTCACAACAGCAAGAAACGAAAGTTAAGCTCAGCAGTTCTGGTTCAGAGAGTATAGCTACAAGAAGTCAGAAGAAGTGTTCGTTGGATTTGTGCTTCTTACTACTGGATTTATTTTGCAATATGCAGAGACAGTGTCATAGTTTGTGTAAACTACTAAAACTACATACATAGATATTATGTATAAAACAGTTTTTACGAGCTATAAAATTTTAACTGTCCACACAAAATAATTGCTCGTATTTATAGACTACAGAAACTTCATTGCTCAGTATATCGTTTGCTTACCAAACCAACTATATATGCAAAAGTAGATTTAAAGAGTTGCAAAAAGTAAATATAATATGTACATACTAGTTTTTGTTCTCGTAGTTGCATGTACAGTAGATATAACTGCCAGTGCTCAAGATGATGTAAATCTGGAGTCTTTGGTTCTTGTGCATACAGTAAGCCCATCATTTCCTGAAAAAATTAGTTGATACAATAATATATGTACATATATATAGTTTGAGCTGTTATAAATGCCTAAATGGATTATGTCACTGCGTAGATAATGATCATAAAATATATTTTAGGTGTTCAGACACGGAGATCGCAATCCGGAGTCCGCCTATCCTAAAGACCCGTACCAAAGTGAAACTTTGTGGCCCGGTGGATGGGGTCAGATAACACAGGTATTTAAGTCGGAATTGCTTAACCGCTTAATGAACAAGAAACTCTTTTCCTATCTCATACCAATAATAATGCATGCGTTTATTGGAGATATGATGCTGTTATGATGGTTTAATAATCCATACATGCATGGGTTTCATTCTTTCTAATGTTCAACTATCTATTTATCTAAAATCTAAGAAAAATCTAAGAACATTTCTAATGTTTGAATCATTTTCATACAATAGAGAGGACGAAAGCAGGCATATAATCTTGGACGCTATTACCGAAAGCGCTATGATGGATTCATTAGCAAATCATATGTAACGGATGAAGTGTACACCTTGAGCTCTGATAAAACAAGAACAATTATCAGCGCCCTCCTGGTCCTTGCTGGTTTATACCCAACTGAAGGTCGCCGTAATGGTTGGGATGAACAAGTCAATTGGGTACCAGTCCCCATCAGGACAATTCCAAAGCCTCAAGATAATGTATGCTACAAAAACGATTTAGTTTATGCCCTTCATTTAGTACATATAATGAATTTTAATAGTTTAAAGATATACTTCGCATTTTAATTAATGATTTCGTTTACCATTATATCACTGCGCTAAAAATTATTGTCCTCTCTGCCACTAGAAGAAAATGTGAGAGAAGCAATAACATTTTTCTCTTTTATCTGATTGAATTCATGCATAATTTCATGTTGAAAGTATGTTTGAGACAGTTTGTTCATGAAAATAGCTGAAACTGTAACTCATAATTTATGTTACTTCAATTTTGGTTCCACAGTCTTAGCAATAGTTTTGGAAACTCGCTCATCTTGGTAAAGAACTATATTGTTTTGATTTTTCTTAAATTTATAGATGTTATGGATGAGCAAGCCCTGTCCCCAATATTGGAAAAAATTCGAGGATTTCATGTATAACTCAGAGTTAATGAAAACTATCAATATAAGAAACCAAGACCTATATTTATTCCTTACCGAAAAAACAGGAATAAATGTATCTCACATAAACCATTTTTACAAATTCTATTCTACACTACAAATTGAGGTTAGTATCATTTGATATTAAATAGTAGTCGTGTCTTATAATATGCATGATTTAGCTAGGTCGAAACATAATATATCCAATATCCATACTTATGAAGTAACCAAAATTTTCATTTGTGACAGAAATTGTATGGCTTAACGTTACCTCCTTGGGCTCCTCAAATCATGGAATCCGATGGGTTCAATTATCTGTATAATCTTTCCATGAAAACGTTAACGTATACAACGGAATTTAAACGTCTTCGTTCTGGACCACTGCTGAGCTACATTATCAACAATATTAAAGCCAAATTACGCGTTAATGAACCAATCAAAGAAAAGCTTTTTCTCCTCTCAGCGCACGATATTACTTTAAGTCACTTGCTGGACACTTTGGGAGTATTTGACAATCAAATTCCTGGCTACGCTTCCTCTGTCATTATTGAATGCCATCGGAATCTCTCCTCAAATGCTAAATCTCATTACTTAAATGTCTGAAAGTTTTGATTTTAAACAAATTCGTAATTCACTTAAAATATTTTTTTATTTAATTTTTACATCATTATATTTCTGATTTTCAGATTTTATTTCGCAACGATACTGCAACTGCCCCATATAAGCTTAAAATTCCTGGTTGCGAGTTAGATTGTCCTTTGGAAACATTTTTTACAATAGCAAATGAATTCATTCCTAGTGATTGGGACCAGGAATGCTCACTGCAATCGAAACCTGTGAAAAAGACCTTTCTTAGTGCAGGTAAATTACAGATTTCCTATTTTGATAGATTTCAAAATCTTTTTTGTTTCATTTCGCAAGATTTTACTATTGTAACACTAAAACTGACTGTTGTGTTTTAGATCTTATTGCATCGGTTCTGGGAAGTTTAGTCATTATATTCGTAATCATCATCATCCTAGTTGTGATAATCTACAAGCAAAGAAGATCGTCTTCGGGTAGTCGCATTCAAAGATACTGCATTTAATTTTTATTTCCGTGATTAATGTACGTAACATTTTACCAAAGTACAAATAAAATATTTTTAGTTCTTGTAAAAATTTAAGTAGATATTAATACAGATTACAGATTTTTAATTGCAAAATGACATCTCGAGGTAAAACTTCTTATTTCATCCTTATCGTGCTGTGTACATTACAACTAATAAAAATAAATCATTATACTGTACATACAGTCAACTAAATATATAAATATCCTGATTATCATTTTATGTCACAACAAAGCTTTTCCGCTGCTTTACTTATAGTATATTGCATATTGGTATTCATGATGCGAATAAAATGTCTACAAATCTTCAGTGTGACATGTAGTGAAAGTGGGGAAAGTTAATATAAGTAATAATAAAGTTAATATAAGTAATAATATAGGGGAAAGCCTTTAATTTTATTACGATCTGAAAGTATGCACGGTATGCAGTATTCACTAAAATAAGGAAAGCAACTACTCTCTGCCCTTGCGGGAGATGACGCGGGAGATAACGCACTCGAGTACAATTAAATCCGTTATCCTTACTTGTGTACTGTACAACGTAACTATATAGCCCGGTGACTTGCAAAAATAAAAAGACATTTTTTAGAAGTAAGGAGTTTCCAGTTTCGTCTTTCAGAACAAATCATGCAGAAGTCGCCACCGGAAATGTCTTCAGAGGCTTGGCGATCGCCTAATAATTCGTTTTCCAGCTCGTCTAGTTCTGGTTCCGGATCGGATTCTGAAGCTGAAACTGTCATTTTTAGAGATACCAAAATGCCTTTAAAAAATGATGAAGCATTTGTAACTGGATCGTTGGGTCTAATGAATGGTGGGATTTTTTTTTGCAATGATACAACAAATTTATTCTATTGTTTATTAATAACAAAAATGATTTGTTTCAAAAAAGTCAGAATATATCATATGACAGAAAGTTTATTATATTTTTTGTTGTTTATAGAGCTTTCAGGTGCATCGAACCTTCTAAATGAAGCAAACATTGTTTCTAATGTTGAACAGGTAAGAGATTATTGCTGGATCTAGATGTATCCTCTTAATTGTAATAATATAAGATTATATCAGTGAATGAAATGCTTTAACACTAGGATGGCGTGAAGTAGTCTTTTTTTTAACTCTTTTACTCATTATCAGTTTATACAATAATTTATTTGTCATTAGGCCCTTATGGAGATGGACGTTGACTCAAATGCTGTTGATGTGACGGACGATGGCAAAGAAAAATTGGAATTAAATGAAGTAAATTTATTCGTTGTTTCTTATGAGGAGTTGACAAATAATAATGAGATGTCATTTCCAATTTATGACAAGGTACGTAATTTTTTGTTCTGTGATTGGTTTTGGCTATTTTATAAAAACATGTTGCAAAATAAATAGGTAATGAAATCATTAGCCAAATAAACTGTATATGATGCTATAGTCAAATATTAATGTAAATATTTGTTAAGGTGAAGGCATCATGGGCCGAAGCTTCGAAAGCAAAAAAGAAGCTGATGAAAATGTTTGACTTTCTGGAAAAGCAAGAAAGCATTACTGGGGGAAACAAAGAGAAAATCATCAGACAGAAAGTCCGCGTCTCCGAAATGATCGACAACTGGATGTCAATTTGCAAAGATTTTTTCTCAGATTGTGATAATTTCAAAAATTGCAATTTCGTGGGAGGGGCTTTGAATTCAGTATCCACGGATGGCTACATGAAACAAGTGTGTGAAGAACGATTCAACTACCGTGCGGAATCAGTCAAGTGGAACCAGAAGTTTTGTCTTGCAATGTCCGAAGTGCGCAGGCTGCAACAGGAAGTGATCGCCATAACCCGAAATCAAGGAACCGTCAAGCGTAATGGTTTTCACAAACGTACTTTGAGGTCTTCGAATGCCATTGAAGGAACTTCTGCCTCCTTGGATGTAGTTAACAAGTTCGACTATGAAAATATGACAGCAAATTGCAAGGTCGCCGAAATCAAAGGCCAATACGAAGCTCAACTTGTTGCTGCTGAGCAAGTTCACAAATCTTTAGAGGAACAAAACCAGTTACTTTGTGCTCAGATGGCTCTATTGCTAGATCATAATAAAATGCTAGTGAACCGCTACCAACTATTAATGGAGGAAAATGGATCACAATTTGAGGAACAAAAAGCTACCAGGAGGGAAATTACAGTGTGCTCTAAAGAAATAAACGTTAACGGTAAGAATACATTGATATTGGCGGAAGAAGAGTTGGAGTCATTGGAGTGTAAAAATCCAATTTTATCTAATTCAGAAACAGAGGTTGGTGGTAAAATCGCAGAATATCAATACAAGTTAGGTTTACTTCAGAAGGAATATGCTATTTTGCATTCCAAGCTTGAAAGTGTCGAAAGTGACAAAAATAGAGACGTAGAGAAAGAAATTTCGAAATTGAAATGCGAGCTGGAAAAATCCAAAGAGCTGACGGAATTATATCGTACTAAAGCTGAAGATGCCGAGTCACTCATTGCTGATCTATCAGTGAATCAGAAAAAAATTGAAAATGAACTACAAAAGTCGAATGACACTATCGAGGGCTTAAGATCCCAAGTAAAGGGCTTACAAGACGCTAATATCAAGTTGGAAGAGCACAAGAAAAGTTCAGTCGAAATTTTAACCTCCATTCGTAACTTGGAAAAAAATCTACACCAACAAAAAATTGAAACAGACAAGCTATTGCTGCAAGCACAGGAACGAAAAGACGAAGATAAGTACAGATATTACTCCAAGTAGTCAAGTTTGAGTCGGCTGCTTAAGATGACTATTTTTGACAAAAAGAAAGATGTAACGCAGCTCATATAAAGAAGACTCCACTGCAAAATTCTAACGATAGTAATATAGTAATTGCGCTAAAAACGACGAAACGACTATTTTATGACATAGTATTTAGCTTTTAATAATTAACATAACTAGACTAGTTGTAGTAGGTACATGGTAGTAGATTAACGGTAAACTAATAAACTAATAGTTCGTTATCTTGATGTACAATTTAATTAAATACGATATTAATTCTATTCGATTTCTGCTTATTGTGTCTACTTTGGTATCGTCGTTTGTATTATTTGGCTCACTTTATCAATCTTGTTTTGTCTTCTCTTAAAATAAATGTTAAATTACCGTTGATATTACCATTAGTAAAATTATGCAATTCAAAACGTTTAGTGTTGATTTGTTATGCACATTGTTTATGAAACGATTACGCATAGAATTTATTTGCAAGTGTTAGCCATCATAACATAACATGTATTTATATTTGTAAGTTGCATTTGTTATGCGTGATCATGATCATATTTACAGTTTTCTTACAAGTGAAATACTGATGTGTCATTGCTCCTACATTATCTTCTAAGCTAGTGCGTAATTAACAATAAATATTAATACGATTACGGTATTCTTAAATATGAAAGTGTTACTAAATGGATATAGTTTAGTGGCCGGCATATAGAGTATTAACTTCATTAATTTATATTTTGAGTTTTGAGTATACACTATTTTAAGTCAACTGTTTGCATTGACTGAATTATAGTTTCAATGTTACGCAACCAGAGAAATGACTAGATTCTAATTCTAATGTTGCATTTTGCATTAATTCATTTACTGATTACGTAGGATAAAGATGAACCACAGCATCTTCATTTTGGAAATTAATCTTAAAAATTATATTATAAACTCAAATCGTTTTTTCTAGTATCATCATACAATTATAATAATATCAACCTTTAACCCTTGCTATATTTTCCTTTTGGACTATGCAATGGAATGTAAACTTCAAATTGTCACTTGTTTAATTTCGTGCACGGATAAAGATGAACTACATCTTCATTTTGGAAATTAATCTCAAACTTACATTATGACTTGAACTCGACTTTCTAGTGTCATTTAATTACAATAATATCAACCTTTAACCCTTTCCATATTTGTTTTTGGACTGGGTAACGGAATGCAAGCTTCAAGTTGTCACTTGTTTAACTTCGAGCACTTATCTAACAATTTTACGTGCTTTTCTGATCATTTATCATAATAAATCAGCTGTAGGATTATTTCCCGTTAGGTCTGTGATAGTTGTTGCGAGTCTTTTAGAATGTTCTAATACACACGAGGACGTTGCGAGGCCTAAATGAATACAAAATAGTTCCAGGCATCGAATTCTTGACGGCAAAGCTCCAGGAAAGCATTCTTGCATTAGACGCCTATTAAGCACAGAAAAACAATATCAGCTTCATAGAAGAAAACATTTGACTGGTCATCTAATTAAAGTCAATGATGAAATCTAATTAGATTTTTATTTACTTGTAAAAGTCACCACACATGATGCCAGGCAAGGGATAACCATCCCACGGCAAAGCTGGAGGTTGTTTTGGTCTTACAGATTGACCCTATGAATTCATAAATTAACCCAAACATGCTAATTTTCTTATTTTTGGTACTAAAGTATTCATTTTTTTCATATAATTTTAGATAGTTTAGTACCGTGACATCTTCGAACCACAAAAAGTATGCATAATTAAATGCACTGTCCTTCCACATGATGGAAAAATGTCCTTGTTGCATGTGATCTCGAGCAAACTTAACCATAGCCCATATCTGTACAAAAAGAGAAAAATTTTATGACATTCCTCTTACAGATACAATTTTTTGAAGTCATTTTTCTTTTTAAAGTTTTATTTAGACAGAAAAGCAAATAGAAAATCTTACCTTGCGCTTTGTCAATTTGACAGAATCGTCTCTGGTGTAATCTAAAGCGGGCATTGTGACCATGTGTTTGTTACGGTCAATATAAACAAAGTGAACAAGTCCTGGAAATTCTTCCAAATATTTATTGATAGTCAGTGTATCCTTTGCTCCCATTGTGACATTTCGGTTGGCTTTTACTTTCAGAAACTCCCAAAAATCTTCAGTGTCGGATTTGATCTTCATCCATACGTCATTCAAAGGCTGACAATTTTTACTGCTTAGCATTCTGTAGCCAAAAATTCCAGTATTTTCTGAGCCCATATGAGCATTACTCAACGTAAGAATTTTTTCATTAAAGTATTTCCGGAATGCTTCAATTAAGACATCTATGATTGGATTTAATTGGATGGATATCGCATCTTTAGTTTTCAAGTACTGCTGAAATCCTATTTTAAAACGATCCCATCGACTTTGTAACTCGTTTCTAATGTGAATGTTTTTCTGCTTTTTAAGCAAATCGATTATTTTCTTGCAAGAACTTTCAAGTAGCTCGTAATACTGCTTGTCTCTTGACATTTCTCTTCGATTACCATGAAATTCAACAGCAACTTGCAAAGCAGTGCACAAAGAATTCGTGATTGTACTTGTTGCAGGCTAGAAAAGAATTAGAATGGTACGAATTAGAGGATTTTCAATTATTTCATTATTACAAATATGAAAAAATAAAGGGATTTTTAAAATTCACATTGTGTCAAAACAGTTTTTAAAACGTCTTACCTCACAGACTAACACTAAATACAAACCATCTTGAACCATTCCACAGTGAATTATTTGCGGCACAAAGCTAACACGATCCGATTTAAATAACGCCAAATAGTGAAATATTTCATCTACAAAAAATTAAAACCAAAACAATTATTGTAGTCATTATTACTTTTGAGTAGAATGTGGAATGAAATGTTCAAAAGTAATAATAATACTAAGACTTTTTATCCTTAGAAATACTTAGAATAAAATAATCTCCAGCATTTGTACATAATGCGACACTAAGCGTACCTAGAGAAGGATGATGTTCTTCTTCCACTGCCTCATGAGCTTCTTCGGTTCCGTCGTCGTATTTTTTATTGTCATTTACACTGTCCGCATCGTCTAAATCATCGCGTGAACTATGAAAGCCAGATTGTGATCCAGTGGAAAAGGTTCTTGCTCCCATTTCAGAAGAATCGGTTTCTGAGGAAGAATTGGAAGTAAATCTTGAATGAGTTCGTCCTACACGTTGACTTGAAGTTCGGTGGAGCTCATCATCCTCAGAATCCGCTAAAGTTTGTCTTCGCCAAGTTTTTTGACACAGTAACATTAAGAAAAGAAGGTCTTCAGGTGTCAAATGAAAAGATCCCTTCGTTGAGAACCAAGAGAGTAATTTTGTCTCTAAAAACAGAAGTGCATGAACATGGTCGCCCACTTGACTTTGAATTTTCTGTGATATTTGTTGCAGGGACTTAATCAACGAGGAATTAAGTTGAGGATTAATTATCATTTGCTCAACAGCTTCAATCATGAACGACTGATCTGTATTATAAAGGTGTGTCCACGTTGTCAGTAACTCGTCCAGAAGTTCAGCATGATAATGTGATGCTTTTAGCCTAAAGCACACAATATAGTTGTTTTTTATTACATCGAAAAAAGTTATTTTATTCATGAATGTTTTAAAATACGAAAATCTTACATAGATACATCTGGTCCACATATGTACGTTACAAATGCAGTACACACTCCTAAAGCTCTTCGCAAATAAGTTATATCTTCCGTTCCAATCCGCAGAAACAAGAAGCCCATGTACTGTTAATAATTCAAAAAGGCGTTTTTTCATTATTCTACTGCATTGCCAGACAGCATAAAAATCTTAACTTATTTTCAATATAAAATGTTACAAAGTTTTACATCTTCAAAAACAATGTTTGTTCCATCGGAGCATTGGACTGATGTGTAAGGATTGCCAAATTGTTCTCTCATAAATCTCTGTGAAGTCACCAAAGGAGAAAATAGTTGTACTAAAATGTTGGGATCTATTGTTTTTCCTCTCTGAAATGAAATATTAAACGGTGTGATTAAAATCTCATTCCCCATCCATAATATTTTCCTTTGAAGTAAAATTAATGATATTTGTTAGAGAATTACCCCGTGGGGAGTGGAGTGCTCCGACGCAAATAAGCCTTGTGTAGCAGCCAGTTTAGCAACATGATTTACGAATTTTGAACAGCAGTTCAAATAGACGATGTCATTTAAATGATCAAAAACTAAAGTTCCCTTCATGTTGCAGTTTGATTTGTTAAAGAACTCGAAATTTTACGGTAGTAGAAATATCAAATCTTTTGTGGAATGCTTTTATAAATAAATTAGTAGAAAATCGAAAATAAATAGATTGACTATTTCATTTTTATAATCCTGCTCAAGTAAAACAACAAAATTGTCTTGCACTATATATCCGGATTTTAAATTAATGCACTTAGAGAGCAAAAATATTTACTTGCAAGACGGAGGAAATTGCAATATGATTGAGTCATCTTGATACATAGCTTAGAACATGTGTAATCTCTATTATTACTTCAGTTGCTACAAGTTTTTTTGCTATCAAATGACACAACTCAACACAAAAACACAGGTAATAAGAGAGCGAAGGGAAGGTATCTTGTTTTTCTGAATTGATTTCTTACGACTGTTTTCCTATCTGTCCGCTCCCACTTCACATGTGTTGCAGATTCCATATGGCCCCTACCTGTACAACGGATGGACTGTGCTAAAGTCAGAAAGCGTAAGCTTTACGCTCTTTTACATTACGCAGCTTTTAATTCTAAAAGTTTATCCTTTACCTATCTTCTTTGTAACATAGTTGTGTCTTATGGCTTTAAATATTAATTAGTGAAAGTAAACTAACTGGTCTGACATCTGAAGGTTTCTAAATGATATTTAATACATGCATGAAACGCCCCAACTAACTGCTACACGCACATTCATATATTCTACAAGAAAAAGACTACTTCTTACTGTAGGTCAACAAAGATATGAAAATGAAATTTAATTCAGTTAGTGTTTATTTTCAGAAATGAAAAACGTTGCACGAATACATTGTAGAAAATCAAAATTCATATATATGGCCCACATATCATTTCACTACACAGTATTCAAAAACAGGCAAGAGCCTTATTGTGTCTTAATCTAAACAATTATTTTTCGCAATTTTAGGGCACAATTAATTGATGGGCATCTACATTTTCTACATAGATTGATTATCGGAAACCTACTTTTTATACTATTTATTAATTTTGAAATATTTTAATACTATAAATAAATATATCTGTATATGGTCAGTAATTTACTAATTTTTGTGATTGTAATATTAGTCGCTTTATACGAAAAAAAGATAATACAAATGTAAAATAAAATAAACAAAAAAAACACAAGGAAATTGTAGAAATTGGTTATTTAAATTAATTCATTGAATTAAATGTCATTACTTCTTTTATGCCAACTTGATAAACAACCGACCAGATTTCGAACAGATATATGTTATTATTTACATAATAATAATAGAATGTATTAATGTACTGCTGTACTAATTTAATTTACACTTCATATCAAGCACTAAGCACAAAACAGTTTTGCAGTATCTAGAAGTCTATTGTCTATTAGCATAATATTATTGGTACAAGAGGTACATCTGTACCTGTCCATTATTGGTATTAGAATTTGGAAATTGAAAGGAACTCGAACCCTTTAGTCTTTAGCATTGTCATCCCATCATTTGCACGGGGGCTCAATGATCAATAAATTACTGTGATTTGGGATGATGACTTAAATTAATAACCAATTTATTACTTACAGTTAATTAATTATGAAGTATATCATTTAGCCATGGTTCAACTAAACACGAGGCAATATTTCACTAATGTGTACGGAACGTTACTAAACATTAATACCTACATTGCCTACATTACATAAGTTCAAAAACACCATATTGTTTCTATAATAGCTACAATGAAAAATAAGATTTTAGAAGAAGTAATAAACTCATTACGATTCTATCTACGATTTGTAATTATCACTTATACTAGAAATTCTAATAAGTACTTACTAAATCACTAACTATTAACGTATAACACTGTAATAATTATCTAACTACCTCTTGTAATTCCGTCGATTACGACTACTTCTAATTGCATTAGATTTTTGAAAGCAAAAAGGCAATAGCGGAGATACCAATTTTAAGGATGTTTTCGCTCGAAGTTGTTGCCTCGTAGTTTTTGCATCAACAGGAACGCCATTGTACGGACATCGCCAAACTTTGAAGTGGAGTAGATATGATTTACGCATCCATATATTTCCATCACTTGCGGATACAAAACATGTTTTGCATTGGCTAAATCGTTGGGAGATTTCTCCGA
>JAAAYG020024289.1:0-17479 GCA_009936455.2 Tomocerus minor | reverse complement strand
GTTCTTTAAAAATATAAACTTGTCAATTTGCCTCCTACTTGACCGGATGTACAAATCATAGCGCAGCAGACATTACTTTGTCCTTGACAACAGCACAACGGTCACTAGCTAACTTTTTAGATTGCGGAATTTTGCTCGATTGTCTTGCAGTTTGTAATGAATAGGTCTGTGACATCGGGAAAAGTGAGATGAGGTTTCGGCATCCACTAGTTACGTCTAACATGTTCAAAATTTTATTATTTTTGAAATCAAAGTGACCATACAATGGAGCCTTAAAAATATTTCGATGCACGAAGCACCTAATAAAACAGTACACCTTGGTTCCCTTCAGCAGTCGTAAATTGGATGAAAAAGGATGGAAAATTCCATAGAAACATTACAATTTTATCGTAGCCAAAATCACCGATGAAAGGTCAATGGAAATTGTTGTAATATATCTTGTTTGCAAGAAAGCAATAAAGTAAAGTGTAAAGTGTCAGTTTTTCAAGTGCCTTTGTATTCGAGTCTGCCTACGAATAAGTTTAAAGATTACTGTACGATATAACAAGGCAGAATAAGTTTGCGACTACTGCTGTCCTATAATTTTATTGTGCGTTTGCTTAAGTACCTGCAACCTGAAAGAGTTTATTAAATGCTCAAGTTTTAGAAGAAAACTTTCAAGGAGTTTTTTTTGGGGACTTTGCTAAAGCATACTAAAGCAAAATGGAGAAGAAAAAAGCGAGCCAGCCATCCCTATCTAGTGGGAACGAATTCCCTACCATAATACAAGTCCCAGCACACCAAAGAGGTGATGAAAACACTGATTAAGCCCAATTTATTCATCATATTTAGTTTTGCACAATAATATTTGGTGTATAAATTGCGTAATTAAAAAAATATACTTATAATATAGGCTACTCTGTACAGAATGAACTGATTAGGCTTTGACACAAAGGTGCGTATCATACGATCTGTGCACGACATAAAAAATAGACTGTAATGGGATTACCATTAAAAATTAAAAAATAAGTCACTGCTCTTGCATCACCTAATGAAATCACACTCTAAACTTGTGTAACAGTAAATGAATACCAAACTTGTCTATATATGATAACCTTTGCTGTCTGTCAGTGTATCATATCAAAGAACTTAGTTAGGGATATGATTTCTGTTGCTTATTTGCTTAAGAAATTATACCAATCAATGAAAGCGAACAGATTATCAGAATATAATCATGTAGGTTAGAAATAATTCACCGTTGTGCATTATGGATGCATATGGATGAGTCTATATTATCATTCTAGCTTAAAGACTGTAGGAGTATATAGACTGTTATTATTATTAAACTTATAATCTTGAGTCTATAGAATTTAAATTGAATCGAAACTTAAAGCTGTGGTCTTTAACAGATTATGAGCATGAGAAATAACTTAGTTTGCTTCAATTACGATGATTTACAAATAAATGGTTAATTATAAGGAATGGTAGAACGGAGAAAAATAAATTGCGGACGCAAACAGTAATTACAAAACCTCATTCCCTTTAATAGCCGCCTTGTGGCAATAGCTAATGAAATAAGTGTTGTGAAATTGGTACCGTTGCGTGTATATCGATGCCATTATCAGGAAGCTCTTTTTCTCAGCTGAGAATAAACTATTTATCTACGATTCATAATATCATCACCATATTCCAATAGGAACTATACACTTTACTTTATAAATGACCTCATAAAAGTATTATAGTTTTATAGCTTTGCTCAACTTGTGTCAGTTACATTCGTAGAAATTATACATTCCACATCACATCTCCCTTCCAACACGTTTCGTTTAAAACTTTTTGTCATTTTATTGTGAATTAATATTAGGTAATATTTTATATGATACAATTACTGGAAATTGTGTGAATTATTGGAATAAAACTGAAAAATTACTGAATTATTTCTTTTATACAAAGATTACCACAATCTTGATCTTGGAGAGCGCATCAGTGTAAGCTCGCAAACTAGAATGGATATTCGTTCCCTTGAATTGGAGGTTTCTCCACCGCAAAATCTAATAGGTCCAATTCATGTGCCCGGAAAACTAATGATGGGCCCTGGTCCATCGAATTGCCCTGTAATAATCCAACACAAATAAATAACCTATCTAAATTATTTCAGAACATTAATAAATATTTTTAAACAAAATATGCTGAATGTTTTGCAGAAAAGAGTTTTAGATGCAATGAGTCTTCATGTTATGGGCCACATGCATAAGGAATTTTTTCAGGTATTTAACATTCTCATGTGTATTAACATTTATCTCTTTTAAATATTGAAATAACTGAAAAATTAATCCACATTCCACAAATTCCTCTCCACAATGTTGTCCACCTATTTTAAAAATCGAAAATGAGATTTTTTTGGATATCATAACTTTATAGATAATGGACGATATTAAAACTGGTTTACATTATATCTTCCAAACTCGAAACCCTTGGACTCTAGTCATCAGTGGACCCGGCCATGCGGGGATGGAAACCTTGTTGTCCAATTTATTGGAGCCTGGAGACAAAGTTCTTGTTGGTGTTAACGGACTGTGGGGAGCAAGAGTGTCGGATTTGGTCTTTAGATTAGGTTGATTTTATTAATTATTATTCTACATTTTTCGAAATATTGAGTTAGTAATTCATTTTCCATTTCTTATGCAGGAGGTCAGCCAGTTAAATTAGAAACAGAGCCGGGAACTCGTTTCTCTACTTCTGAAATTTCAGCAGCTTTACAGCAACATCGACCTAAAATGCTGTTTCTTGTCCACGCTGAGTCTTCCACAGGTGTTATACAACCTTTAGAAGGGATTGGAGATATGTGCCGCAGGTTAGCTAATTTCATTTCAAAATAATTCATACAATCTAATTGTCCAAGCCATTTTCTGCAGAATTAAATCCTATCGATGATCATTCATATTATTCGTATATCCCCGATGAAAAAATTATCCTGGAATTTATCTTTTGATTTCATAATATTTCAGCAACAACTGTTTGTTTTTGGTTGACGCTGTTGCATCCGTTGGTGGTTGTGTCTTTCTCATGGACAAATGGAAAATAGATGCGGTGTATACTTGCTCACAAAAAGCCATCGGAGCACCACCAGGTCTATCGCCAGTTTCTTTCGGTCCTCGAGCAGTGTAAGCATTATTTCTTTAAAATAGTTTTCAGAAATATTTAATTGGGTACGATTATTCCTAGTCACACTTATACAGATATAGAGAGTATTATGTAAGCAGGATATTTCAGAAAATCAATCATTTAAAAGCGAAATAATCTTCTGGCAATTTATATGGGTACATGACCTTTATCTTGAATTCAATTTTTGCAACTTACAAAAAGTATATGTCTGCAGGAGTTAGAATGAAATAGTTTCTGTTAGGATTTACAATGACTATTATTACTTGTGACAGTAATAAGCATATAAGTACATCAGCAACTGGGTGACTCTAGTCTACTGCTATATGAACCTGTACCTAATTTAAACTTTTGCCAGGATTTTCTTGTGTAGATTTCGCTATTTACATACATGTAAGATGCTTCCAGAGACTTCAGACAGAATTCTGTGTAAAATTATAAAACCCCGTTTTAACGAATTTTCTCGAACTATTTTAAGTGCTGGATGGCGGATATTGAACCACAGTTTTCAAATCTTATGAGATTGTATTTATCTTAAAGTGAAAATTGCATGAAACTGAATGGAGATAAATTCTCAGGATCAACTTCTCATTGAAACTATATGCATATGTGTTTCAATGTTCTATAGTGGAGTTGAAGGCGTAAAGTAATTATGTATTATCAAGAGCATTATATCTATAGTCAAGTACTAAATATAGTCTAATCCGAGTTGCTAATAGATCATTTTAACCCGATAGTAGATCATATTTAATATTTATTTGAATTCAACACGAAATTGAATTTGTTCACCCCAAATCAGCATAATTTACGGGACACGTCTTGTGAAGTGTCCATTTACCGTCTCAAGATCAGCATACTGAAAATAACTACATTTATCACGACGTCTTTATCCTATCGTCTCCCAAATTATTTTCGAATTCAACTTCTTCACATTTCATGTCGCACTATGTTAGTCACTCAGACTAGTACTATGTATATCGGTATATGTTCATGATGATTACATTTATTAGACAAGGATTACTAAAGTGTATAGGTAAAGCAATTCAGAACACTTAAAAATACATACATCGCCTTTGATTCAGGAATATTCTAATCTTTTGGAAATCAGCACGATATGATTTAATAGCCAAAAGCTGTCTCACGAACACTCACTGACGTTAAGCAATGAACTGAATGAATATAGAGTTCAACCATCACTAAATTTTTAAAATTGCACTGTTTTCTCCTATAAGACAATACCATAATAGTAACTCTGTATAAATATAATTGCAGAATTGTTACTTTCCCTACTCCAAATCTGTCTATAGTGATTGGAAGTAATATTTGCATGGGATAAGTATTTCTTGATCAGGTGTGGGTCGTAATCTTAGAAAGGAAGGAATTCAGGATAGATACCTAGTTTATCTTTACTTGACAAATTGCTCTTAACTTAATTAACATTGAGGTATCCCATGTAGCTTCCCTTTTCCTAGTTTTTCTCACATCAGCTGCTTAAATTAATAATCTGTAACATTCACATGCATCAATATCAGAAACTAGAAGGGCAATAGTATTTACATACAAAATATGTCGTAATTATCATCAGGAATACTTTCCCCTCAATGCCTCAATGTAAAAAGGCTAACAAGGAAAATAGCGTGCAATGCAAAGCATGCATAAGCAGATATACATAAGTAATTTTTGTTCCAAGATTTAAAAATAGGAAAACGTAGGGAAGTGCATTGAAATCCACGAGTGTTGGTTGACTTTCTCAATTTGTCGCCGTTGCGATATGGTTTTGCAAATCTCAGCCAGATACTGTTCTATGTATATGCCTTATTCAGATTGGTTGGAGTGAGTCAAGTGTGATGTTATATCTTATATTGGTTTCGGCTGGTCTCTAACCTTATTTTTTTACAAATGAGAATGATGGCTCACATCGCAATCCAAAACAGTTCATGACCTGTTCTATTTTCCTCGCCAGAGTCATTTATTTACAAGGGAAATACTAGGAAAACAACCTGAAACAGTTTTAGCTTCAGCCAAACGCTCATAATATTCAAGATTAATGCGAAAACATAACCTGTCTTTCGCACCCAGCTTGCAAATACTTAACATAGATGCGCATCAGCAACCAAAACTCCTTTTCTCACATTATCTATCTTTTCAAGGTGTTAGAAAAGGACAGCGTGCTGAGAAAATCCTAATTATTCCTACCTAAATTACTGATGATAAATTAATGCACAAGGCACATCATCATTTTCAGTTCTCACTCCATCCAGTTTCAAGCTAAAATCCAATTTTAAATCTGAGCATGCCTTAAATTAGATATCAGAAAAACAATTCAGTGATAAAATTAATTAATGATAATCAAAGTTAGGCGTGATAACTGAAGAAAATGAAGAACAAAAGTGCTTCTTAGTGTTATTAATAATTTTACAAGAAAATCTGTGAATTTTGGCGCGTGCAAATTGTAAAATTGTAGTTGAAAAGCTTGTTTTTGTTTTTCCAGGGCGAAAATAAAATCCCGAACGTTCCCAATAAAATCCTTTCTTTTCGATATGAATTTGTTGGCGAACTATTGGGCTTGTAATGAGAATGACGTGCGTGCATATCATCACACCCCGCCTATTAATCTTATGTACGGGTTACGAGAAGCACTATCTGTGATTGCCACCGAACGCCTAGAAAATATTTGGCAAAGACACATGGCTGTAGTGGGACGCTTACACAGTGGCCTTCAATCTCTGGGCTTGCAATTTTTCGTTGAAAATGAAAGCGACCGATTGCCAACAGTGACAACAGTTAAAATCCCACAAGGAGTTGTAGAGTGGAAGCTCATTCTCCAATATGCAATGGAAAAGTAAGATTCTCTTTTTCTCGAACATTTTTATTTTTAGTCTGTAACATAAAAAATTCATCTGTATATAATAGAATTTTCCATTTTCCACACACTCCACTACAGCTTTCTAGTTTTCGCACATGGATAATTGAGTTTTTTAATTGAGAAAATTTCGTTAGCCTTCTATCAGATGAGTAAAAGGAGGTTTGAATTTTTAAACATGATAGATAAGCAGATCTAATGTAAATGTAGGTAAGAAAAGGAGCCGTCAGCCTATACGCTACGGTTGTTTTGAAAGTAAGTGCAGTGTAGGTGGCCATAAAAATGTAGTTTCTTCCGAATGGTTGCTTCTGTCTTATTTAATGCTCCTTTTTTGTGCTCTGACATTTTATTTTCTCTACTGAAAGCTTAGTAGGCAATGTTATGTTGTGCCTGTTATAAAAAATGAGAAAAGCTTGCTTAACGCCAGCACTAAAATGGTCAGACGTATTTTAAGCTTGAAAATCCCCTTATTTGGAATGGAATATTAAGGTTTTCGCCGTGATTTTTTACAATTATCTTATGACTTGAGTTTCTTTGTGTCAACTATGTATCATATCCTTCGTTTATGCTCTTTGATGTGTTAGTTATGAATCTTACAAGACTTCATTTACGTCTTCAAAAAAAATACACCTATGTACTTTTTTGTATACAACAGAGTTTGCTGTCAATTCCCCAGCATGTCATCTATGCACTAACTAGTATCTTATAGCCTACTACCTACTATATTATAGGTATCATATACTAACTACTACCAACGAAACAACTATTTCGTATCATAGGAAAGACAGAAGAGAGCCGACCGAATGCAACAAAATATAAATATATTGCCAACCAAGTCCTTAGATAGATATTTTATGAGGAAAAAACTCTTATTTCACACGATAGCTTTATAAGGGATTCTTATGGCTTCGCTTCATTAACCATAATGCTTATCATTCGAAAATAATCTAAATTCAACTGATCGATAACGCAATTATTAAACGACTGGAAAGGATTACTTTGCTCTCAATAATAACGTTAGCTCGCTATAGCATCCGCACAACCACTCAATTCTGTGACCAACTTTATTTTTGCATCAAGATAATGCCCAATGGCTAAATATCAAAACTAAATCTCACAAAAATTTTGCAGCATTCATTAATTTCTAGTAATTTCATAGTAATTCTGGAAACTGAAGTCCAATCTAATCCAGATGTATGTAGCTATTTTTAAATCTTGCTTTTAAATAATGTTAAATGACAGTTTAGAATAATTTTAGTAGGTATAGAATATTTTGGTTTTGAAAATAGTTATCACAATTTGCACGATTTGAAATGGAACGAATTTGAAAGGAGATCAAAAGATGATTGTAAAAAGTACAATCAGAATATTTTGATAAATCCTCAATGTGGAGTAAAATAATTTTTTGTTGTAATGTACAGATATCTGATCGAGTTTTCAGGAGGTTTGGGCCCAACGGTTGGACAAGTGCTTCGCATTGGAGTGTTTGGATATAATGCGTACCCCATTAAGGTGGATCGCCTCCTACAAGCTGTAAAGGAAGGTTTGGACTTCTCCAAAATGCATGGGCGCCTCTGAATCAATCATTCGCTTCCGAGACATGTAATCATGTCAGTTAAGCCATCCTATCCCATACATTCAACAACAACAACCAAATCATGCTCATCCGCTTCAACTATGCTTATTCCAAAGTCTTACTTATCAAAACTGGATTGCTAATTTGAAGCGCAAAAATAATCCCTCATCTCTCCTACTAGAAAAGATTGCACATTTATTATGTAGCATAGAACATATAGTTACATAGATAATACGAATACTATATTCCTATTATGAAAGTTGCTACATTTTTGTGTGATGAAGGGGAAGCAATTCATAAAACATGTTATTTCCATACCTTCTATCATTTAGAAAAGTCAAAAAATATACTCTCTGTATATTGAATTTAGATTACAACGTTATTACGTAAGCGTAGCAATAAAATAAGATTTGTTAATTCACAACCTTCACTTTTCACTTATTACTTACAAAACTTTTCGTGTGAATAACCTGCGATAAGCATAAACTTTCAAATATATACCCTCTGAATTTTACAAAAATAATGCATGTAATTATTATCAGATAATAATTTTAAGCTACCCTGTTAAAGATGAGCTCATATTTAGGTAGGAACAACTGAATTTTATAGTTCTATGCTTTATTAAATCTGAAATGTACAGTAGAGAAAGTCGATCATTACAGTTTGCAAGTTTGCAACTATATTTTTTTGATATGAAAACAGATGAGCACTAGCATTAAGGATGACTTGATTGGTTTGTGGAAGAAAATGAAAAAATGAAGTTAAAATGTGGCAATAATCGGAATATTCATCTTTTTATCTTGGCAATATGAGCCCGATATTTTTGAAAACCGAAATTTTGGATATAAAAATGAATTTTTGCAAAAAAGTAGTTTAAGTAGGAATTTACATGTAAAATTTTCGTCGGATTTTAAAACATTCTTTCGGGTCAGATTCCACAAAAGTCGGCCTCTTGTTGCCTACTTTTTTTGAGCTATGCGCGAATCTGTCCGTTTTATTCAAAATGCTCAAATCATCTCCGGGGATTTCTAAAAATTTTAGCTACTCTTTTAACATCAGTCTTACGGTGAAAAAACTAGCTAGGATATATTATTCGATTCCACTGTTTGAGCATAGGCAAAAGAACACCTACAAACAACCAGTCTCATTTCTCGTCCACTCAAGTCAGCCTTAAGTATGCACGTGGATCGAATGATAGCATTTTTCACATAGTGAATTAAGTCTAATTAGTGTAATTCATTTAGTGTCCTTGAAATATTCTCTTCTGGTTTCATCCAATTTCAGCAAAGCTGTAGAGTAGCAGTGACAGACGGCGGTTTTATAAACAGTAGTGACCACTAGCAATTAAATTTATTTTTCTACGTGTCCATTGTTGTGGCTCTATAATAATTTATCATTACAGTCCTACTACTGTTCTCCATAAAAGCGATTGTAATAATTAATCGTTATGGTATGCAGGACGGTCGTATGTTCCGTTGTAAAGTGCAAACCTTGAAGCCAAAGATAATTCAGGAACGCCTGGTTAGATCGGCTCACTCTGTTTTGTCCATTTTATTTATTAATCAATTGAAATAGTTCACACCCATCTTAATTTCGGTTATGATTCAATTAACCCAGATTAGTATATATCTACTTGCATATATATATGACTGGTAAACCTATATTACACATACTACATCATCATCATCACTACACTTAATAGCCAGGACGAGAAATAAATTATTCAATTTTATATTGCTTTCACACATTGCCTTGAACTAAGCAATCAATTTCGTTTGTAACTTGTATATTTCATTCTTTAATTAAGTCTTCATTAAAGATGCAATGTAGATGAACACATGTCGTACTGTCATATTATTAATTATTATGACATTGAAATCGACATGCAAGCTGTAGAGAAAATATTCAATACCTACTTAATTAACAAACATCGAGAATGCTTGAAAAAGTATGTGTTGGTATTGCCGAAAATTCATTTGTTATAGCTATTGATTTTATGAACAATGAAAATTCGGGTTCAATTAGGCTAGTGAATACTAGTCGAAAAAAATGATTCCATCAATTTCCTAACGCATATTAGCAAATGGAAATTGAGGTGGAAACATGAACTTTCTCCGAAATGGATTATGTCATCTACCAAGCTGAAATTATAATTATTGTTTGATGATTTTATTGTTTTAATTTGTTTTGAAGGAATGTAACTAACGATGTCATGATTTTTACTCAGTGTTTGTATAGAGGAATAATTTTTAAAATGTATTCACAATTACGCATGGGATTTGTCATCAGAAATCTACAGTAATATGATTCAGTTGTTATTTAGTTTAAATTTAATGTGTAATCCTCGTATATGGTATGTATGAAAACACTTTCGCTTCTTAGTTGAACTAATGCTGCATAGTAAGTAGTTGTAATTTTTATTTCTCATTGGGAAAAATAGAAGCCCACACATAAGTAGCTTCATTTAGTAAATGTATAGGTAGATTAAAAAAATAGGTAGACGTAAGTAATAGGTTACATAATGTGCAGAAAGTCTTTTTGTTGTTTTAGGGTAGAATGGGTAACTAGACTAGATCAGGAGAGTAAATGGAGTCAAACCGGAGTAGGCGGGTCTTAAAAATATTTATGCAATATAAAGCATTCCGTTCCGTCATGTTTTCTTTGGAGAATGTGTGCACAAAGAATTTCTCTGTGAGTGACTAGACTTTAATAAATTCAAAATGCTACCTAACGATAAGTAGTAATAATAATATGATGATGAGATGAGTCTGCATAAATTACATAGTTAAACTAATTGCAAGTGTATGTCATGCTAGCGTAGTGTCTAGAGATGTGTCTACCCTACAAGGAGTTGCACTAGATCTAGGAGAATAATAATTCTCAATCTAACGTACATGTAATACCCTGGATTGATCTCATAGACATAAACAGGCAGGTAAATATGTAATGCTACTTTCGTGCAAGGTGCGTTTAGCATTTCCCACTGCCCAACAACGAAAACAGAACGATTAGAGCATTAAGAGAGCAAGGAAATACGTAATAATATATAGTGTAACAATTATCAAGAGCTTAATTCTATGTAGAGCTAAATGCGACCAAGAAAAATCAGGACCTTGGCCACTGAAAGTTGTGTGGTTGGGTTAGCATAGGATTTTACAGTGATAATGACTTGATGGTGGGCGCAATCAGCATCTGCTCACATAATTATTACTATTACTGTTGTTATTGTTAGCTAATTTGTCTCCTCTCCTAATCTCATCGGCAATTATTCTCTTTGAGTGCAGATTTAAGTCGCCTCAATTCTCTATAACTCACTTTTACCTACCTACCTATACTACCACCAACGTCACTGACGCAACTACATTTAAAGCGTCTACACATTATGCATGGACAATATATAAATTCTTGGCTTTCCTATATCCAATGATATTGCTATCGAATAGAGAAGTCGCTGTTTACTTTCATTGTAAAATGGTGCCACCCAAAACATAAGAGTTATTAAGATACTTGTAAAACATTGACAGATATGTTACGAGTCTAGAATTGTAAATCATGGCAGAAATTTAATATGGACCAATTAAAATACGGAATCCTTTCCTCTCTCTCCTCTTTCAATTGTTAATCTAATTGTATGAGGACATGAAAATATTCATGACTCAAGTTGCTCTGCGTGGCATCAAAAAACATTTAATGTAACCTAATGGACTAACAAAAATGTTACACCCATTCCAACAGTTTCCAGACGCGTGTCTTAAACAACTACATAGGCACCAACACATAGTCTATACAGGCTCGTTTCTTCGACCGTTCGTTCCATCTCTCTCAGTGCGCAGTGGATGATTAGATGATAAAAGAGTGAGAAGCAGCATGGAGTAATTCATTCTTAGTTCAGAATCTCAGGATGATCCACATCACATTATGCATCATGTGTCAAGTAGCGTCCAATCTTTTTATTCAGCTTTTCTCCCATCATCCTCAATCTGGTTCACGAATAATGACTATACAGTCCTATGTAGTACCTACGGGAAAGAGTACTTATTAATTTAATAGACCTTCACACACTCCTCATAAAAATGTGTAATGTAATGAATCCAAGAAGCTATAGTGTGCTTCTAAAGCAATTTGGATGACGTACACTGGACTCAAATATCCCATTTTACTATACAGTCTGGATATGTGGATAAAAAGAGTGTTGACTTCAGTGTCTGTCCTGAGAATTTTTTACAATGCGACTACTCTTCGATGGCGATTAGAAAGAACATCTTCATTATGCGTATGCCCAGTGGAGGAATTTATGCATATTTTCACTGGATTTCATTGTTTTATGATTTTTATGCAAAGGTCAGGTTGCAATAATAATTTCTTAATTATGTGGTTCAAGGAGTAATCTAGTGGTAATTGGCACTTTGGCACAAAGAATAGTGCTGCCCGGCAGGGATAGTCGGGTAATCGTACAATCTCTACTTAAATCGTTAGTTTCAACGTTGTATTATTACTGTCATACATTACTGACACATATTAGCACTAACAGACTGGCCTCGTGGAATTAACACAATCAGATGTAGCTTTGGTATGGGAGGAGAGGTGACCTTTGGCGATCTCCTACGTGGCGCCTCATCCTCCTCCAATCATAATAAATGCAACACAAAGCCATCTCTGACCGAGAGGAATTCCTATCCGATAGGACAGAGGCCGAGATGTTTATCTCTAGTGCATGCCTATTCATTTTTATATGTATATCTAACATCTTATCACTTAATATACAATCTATATCTATATGCATTATCATTATCATAAGTATGTGGCATTGCTTTTTTCTTATTGGACCAGTCTATTGCGAGAAGAAAAATATTTACGCATAAATTCTGCTGAGCCTTCATATTTCCGTTCTTTCATCATCTTCTTTACCATACACAAAATAAAGTTACTATGAACTAATGCATTATTTTGTGCATGAATCGACAACAGAATCAAAACTAATTACATGAGTTAAAGTTAGTTTTACAATTATGTGAAGCCACTTGCAAAACAAAATTTGAATTGAATTTCTTTATTAATATAAAACTCAATCAGATAATGAGGATACAACTGAGCTGTCGTACAAAATACACAATTGTTTTTTAGAAAACTTGATAAAATTTTGCGAAAGAGGTCAACTGAAGTGTTCGGTGAAGGGGGATTACATTTTGTGATGGATTCAGCATTTGGAGATAGGGAATATCGAAAGGAAGAAAAAAAGTTGCTATTGATAAAGGAGTAGGTGGGATTGTGGGATGTGATCAATTCTTTGATGTGATTCAATGAAATCCTACTTATTTGATCATTTAGGTTAATTTCAGTGTAATAATGTCAATTTCGAAGTAAATATTTGATGGTTATTTGAGTATATAGATTTAATTCACGAATGTAATTTAAATATGGATGCAGAAAGCGTATGAATCTAGAGTGTAAATTGTTGAAGCGGACAGTAGTTTCACGACAAAGGAAAATGAAACCGACTTCGTGGCGGCTGTTGAGTAATTTATGACATAAAGAATTAATTTACTACAAGTTCTTGAGACAGGGAAATTTGAGAAGATTAGTGTTGGTGTTGGTTTGATTTTCTTTTGGCTTATATGTGCAGTGCATTTGATGAGGACTACGTAGAGCTGTCTACTATTAAGACATCAAAAGACAGCTTTATAATTTAAAATATAGATCGAGCACAAATCCAAAAGGCTTGTATAATAGCACACTGTGCAAAGTACAATGGAAGATATATCGTATGACATGACCAATATATAGTTACTATATATGTGTGTGTTACTAATAGCGTTGGTGTTTAAGATGCAGTCTATTTTTTGATTCATAGATATTATGCATTTGTTGCTATTGCTAAATGTAAGAGAAGTGAAATAATAGAGGCGTCGAAAAATCTGTGTTGAATCATTTCTATCTTTTCCCTTCATTTAATGGGAGTGAGAAAAATTTAGGAGATAGCAAAGAATATTTCAACAGATTTGTCGTGCGCAACAAGAAATTCCATTCTGAATAGCTCATCAGATCTACTGGCTCAAGAAATCTATATAGATTCTTGTCTCTGTCTAAGTTGTTTGCGTGAGATAATGTCAGAGCAATTGTAGGTACATAAGGTGAAGAGGAGATTTTCCGCATTTTCTTGAAAATTGTTTACTTTGCCCGAGTGGAATTAGCGTAGATTCTGCAGGAATTTTATTTTTCTCAGTGTTGGAGACTTGGAGTGAGAGGAAAATATGAGAGAAGCGTGTGGCATAGTTTTCTGGTGTGAATAACTTTGGTTGGGAGCACTTTCCTCATGTACGACAATTTGAACACGTTCGAAAACAAATGCAGAGTTGGGGAAATGGAGTGAGTTGCTCTTGATGGAACTGACTTTTATGCAAATCCACTGCAAAGGATTTGCCGTGTAATTGTAAATAGTTAGCGTATTGTTTGTTTATACAGAGTTACATTACATTTCAGTAAATCAAGGTTGGGTTGGGCTCTTGGGCTTGGGCCTTGCCTAAATTATATGTAGAATGCGAAATCCCATTTTTATTTATGGAGTTCGTTTATTATTTTATTGCTACCCATAAGTACAAGTCCAATTCAATGCAATGTCACTTTATTATCGTTCCTTGTTTCCCTTTGCTTTTTTCTTACGTGAAAACACACGAACACACACACCAACGACACACACACAGATGCAGAGCAAAGGATAGCATCGACAGATTATTTTTTATTTTCTTAACTAGCAGAGAGTAGAGATCTGCAATAAAGAATACGCATCCGAAAATAAATATGTGTAACAGTAACAGGGATTGTCATCTTTGTAGTTCAACTTCTATTCACATCTTCTACATGCTAACTATATTCTAAGTAGAGATTTTATACCTTCCTCATGTATATAGCAATGTGGTGGAGGTTAAGCTTTAACGCTTAGTCTGGCGACAACCTGACACTTTACGAAGACGATATTTGACTATCCAAATAAGCAAAGAAATAAATAAAATCGGAAAACTACAAGGATTTCACGGAGAAAATTGGGTTGCCCATCTTTTATAAACTCAGTAGAAGATTTACAGGGTTTCCAAAAATCCTTCTCGCCACAACTTCAGTTTTCTGAGCTCATACTATTCTGACACCTAAAAATAATAATAATTATACTCACTCTAATCTATCCTAACTACCTAATACAATGTTTTTCAAACCATCATACATTTTAAATTCTCGTTTACCATTTTGATGAGACATATCTTCTGGAAGAGAATCTGTGAACAATTTTTAACGAGTGTAATATATTGAAATTTATTGAAATTTTAACAATTGCAAAATATGAAATTCCTGTAGATACAAATTCATTATTATGTAAAATTAACACTTGTTCCCTCTTCGTGGGAGAATCATTCAGGGAATTTAGGATTTTCAAGTAAAATTTTGGACTTAGTTTTGGGTTACAGAGTTCCCTGTACGAAAAGCATAGTTGATGCTACAGTTGGTGCGTGGGTTCATAAGCAAAGTCATGCAAAGCGACAATGAAGTAGTCTAGTGAGGAAAAACTCGCTTTTTTTGCCGAATGTGATGCTAATGGCTTGGCCGCACCTAATTGTTCTTAAAAATGATACAAGAGATGTAATCTTGCATTAGTTTAATGTGTGCTAAAGTGTGCTTGGTTTAAATAGTCCCAACCTGGCGTCATCATCCTCATCTAACATACTGTGTAAGACATAACAGCTAAAGGAATTCCTACAGTGTGTACGACACGACAAGACAGCTAAACAAACAACTCAATGATAGTTGAGGTAGATGAAGATTAACAATAAGAAATGCTTAAAGATGTAGACAAACATGATTATATGGGCCCATTTGAATAAACAAGTTGCATTTCTACTTGTGCAATATTTGTCTTCGGTTCATTTTCATTCAAACCTTTAATTCATTTCTTACAAACCTACACAAATTTATGCACATGCAAAACGCTCACCCGACTCCAACAGAATGTCACATTGCTGTAACTTAAAAGTTATGGTACACACTCATCACACGCTACGACTTTTTTCTTGAAAACAAAAACTAAAATTCAAGTAACGTTTTAAATTTTTCAGTTTTTTATGTCTCAGCATGTTTATAAAGATTGAAATAATTATCCTTGTTTTCTATAAATAATTTTCTGCTTGCATTTTTTACATGCTTTTTATCTGTTAAGGTTTTGTAACTTATTTACGACCCAGTGTTCGTAGAATCTCAATAGGAATCTTTCTCTACCACAACCTATTTTCAAATCGAAGATGGTTAAAATAATTAAATCAATATAATATTGGAATTTGGGTTCAGTTTACAATTGGAAAAGACAAATATTATTATGTTAATTCATACAAAAAAGCATTACAAAATAGGATTACTATAAGTTAATAAGTATTTTGCTTGCATTTAACTAGTCACAGGTCATAAATTGAAGTAACTAATGCGATGTTTCTACTAAAGGAAGTTTTATTTATGTGTTGGGCTGGTTTTCCTTTGATTTACGTCCTGTATGCATATCTATTATGTATGTGTTCGCATCAGGAGGTGTAAAGTTAGAATTGGGTAGCATAATTTGATAAGGAGCTCTGATTGTGCTACAATAGAGCGTAATGGGACAGTAATATATTTGCATATATTTCTCATGCACTCTTTTCCAAAATTGGAAAAGGCATTCCATTGCACTTCTCCGTTCTATAATGGGGATAGATAAATATTTAGGGACAAAGTGTCTATTGAGAAAGTGTATTTGAATTGAATAGGTAACTAAATAGCAAGAGAGAGAAACGATTAACATAAACTACCTCTATAGCTATATGTTAATATTCATCTTGTGTATGTTTGTAGGAAAATGTTGTGTACTTGTAAATCAGGCACCTACTTCGCGCCTCTGCTCAGTGAAGTCGGAATCCTTTAAACGATATCTTTGCGAAAGATCAGTGCCTATGTCTATCTGCTGATGGTGTAGTCAACTAGGGTTAGGTTACGATAGTCTTTATGGGATGTGAGAGAATCTCAAAAGCGCTAAGAAATAATTTTTGGAGAGCAGAGTCAACAGTACAGGACTTTTGAACTTATGAGTTGAGAAGGCAGGGCAATGTGTGAAAGCTTGTTAACAAGTGTCGCCCACGGAATACATCACAGTAGCACTAACTTAAAAGAAAAGGAGCGTCTTGTCGACTCGACTTAACTTAAAGCAACTCAAGTCGGCAACCAATATACTAATGAAATGATGCACAAAGCATTTTACACTCATGCATACACACACACACATAACGTATAAATGTACTATGTACATTTCTATGTGTATGTGTTATGTATGTGTCTCCATTACAATGCAGGGATGTGTGGAAGAAAAATATTTGTATCCTGTAGAGATCCTCTTACGCATTTAATTATGAGCTGCATTTAGTAACGGCATGAGGCATGAACATGTACATATGTAGATAAAACATAAATGTGTCCCTCCTGCTGAAACAGATAGGGAAATCACTTTTCGCAACTACATAAACAACAACCACTCTAAGCTTCTGTACCTCTCTTTGCAAATAATAACCTTTTCCTAACTATATGGAATAGTTATACATACACATACACAGAATATAACTACAAAACTACAGAGAAATCCCAAATTAAGAATTTGCGCTGACTCAACATCCCTCATCAGTAAACTTCAGATGTTTGGCATTTTTTGCAACAGTGTATCCTGGTATTTCTGGAATTTCACAAACTCAAAATAAACATCTACATAAGTATATTATGTCCTAATGTTATCTTCCCATACATCTATATATATATAGGTGTTAAAAGGGGAGTAAGTTCCCAATGTCCTAACTACGTTCAGATAGGATGATTTCCCTTAGTTCCCAGATGCGATGCAA
>JAAAYG020024288.1:9971-54481 GCA_009936455.2 Tomocerus minor | reverse complement strand
TATAATATAATCAACTTAAAATTTTGGAGACCAAAAGTAAAATAACACGTAAGTCCTAAACAATGGACGGTGAAGGTTTAATTCTCGGCGCCGAGTTACACACATTAATTATACGCACATTAATTATGCAAAGCAATGTAATCTACTCATTTTTGTGTTTTGTAATATGTTCATAGCATTGTTGTTAACAATTAAAATCATTTTTGTATACCAGATTATATTATAATTGCAGTAGAAATAAGATGGTACAATCTAGTATTTATGATTTATATGTGTGTACTAACACTAAATCACGAAGTTGGATCTACTTAAAACTGCCGGTAAAATTATTGCCATTTTATGGGCATCCATGGGCATCCATGGGCGCCCATGGGCTGCCCATGGGCGGGCCGTCAAAATCGGAAATGGGCGCGGGCGGGCATGGGCGCAAAATATTTTAGTACTGATGGGCGTGGGCATGCCCATCCGACTTTGCTTTGGGCTTGGGCGGGCTCGGGCACCAATTACTGCGCCCAGGCAACTCTCTAGTGTGCAGGAAGGAGACAACGAGAGAGAAGAGAAGTCAGACAGTCTGTAGACATGCGTTCTGTAAGTGGAGGGAAATCGGCCGTCTCGTCATGAACGACAGTTAGAGAACATGCGAGCGCCAATGTAATTCTCCTACCCATTTCATGTGATTGTACCCTTAGTCAACTTCTTTTCTCCCTCCCTGACATTTTCAACCACAAATTACGCGACTCAGATTTCCATAAAAATTCGTTCCTGAGTTCTAGCTCTCGTTGTTAATGGTAACTTCCTCCTAAACTTCATTTCCATAAACTATTCCTACTGTAAGAGTAACTAATTCTTGGATTGTCTGATTCTTTTGTTTGCTAACAGGTCTGGAGATATTATTCATATTTGATTTTGTACTTTGGTAGCTTCTAAGATTTACATCGTTGATTTTCCAGTGTTGAATGTAAACTACGACCAGGTACAGCTGCTTGCATGGCAGTATATACAGTACTCTGTTCTGTACTTTGGACTTAACACTTTTGAAGCAATAATGTGACTCATCATTGCTGCTCGTTTTGCACTTATTAAAACGAACGTGTGACAATAGTTGTTATTATTGTTCGTCGTAACCACTAATAAATGTATTTGATTTTTAACAGGATAGTTCTGATCTGACCATCTCCTGGTCCTAGTTGCTTGAAACCATTCCTCAATAGTTTTGTCAGATCAAGGAGCCAAAATGTTCATCGAGGACTTAAAGAAGGAGTTTTATTTCCAGCTCCTGGGAAAGGTTAGTAAAAGGGATATAAGTTTTAATGCGTTATCTTTTATTGTTCTTATTGATTTGGGACTTAATGGAATTTTCAAACTTTTAGCAAGTGCTCCTAATGGCAAGTCACGATGTGGACTCGTTATGTACGTGCAAAATCCTCCAAAGACTTTTCCATGATGATGGAGTGATGTACATCATCAAACCAATAAAAGGCATTGAAGATATGAGGTTGACTTACTTGAAGATGCAACAGAGCGTTAGTCTATATTTCTATGTTAAATATCAATTACAATGAATTATTGCAATGATGTTTATTATAATCATTTTGTTTCAACTTACACATTTTTAGGTTGACGTGTTGGTTCTGGTAAACTGTGGCGGCAGTGTTGATGTCATGGAAATTCTGGATAAACCCCGCCAGCCAATATACATCATCGATAGTCACAAGCCTGTCCATATTCTGAACATTTATGATGAATCAAAACTGGTTAGTTTTGCAAAGAATTAATTATACTTTTTTGACATTATAATAGCCATTGATGAGTTTCGACAATAACTTGTATTTCTAAATGAGGTTTGTTTTTTGTGTGTAGGTTCGAGTCGTATCTTCTCCTGAGGAGAATGCTAACATTCCGTCCTTTGACGAGTTGTTCCGTCACGATGTGGTACAAATTCACTTCTCAATAATTCTTTTTTATTTTATGATATTTTGAAGTAAAGTCTGATTGCATTTATGAATACAGATGGATGATTATTTGGACGATGACGAAGAAGACGAAAGTGGTGATGAGGAAGACATCACTGATAATGACGGTGTTCCTGTTCCAGGAGAAAAACGAAAAAGAAGTCGCATGGATCCAACAATGTTGGGGAAAAAGAAGCAGTTCATAGAGTGGGACCTGAAAAGACGCCAAATTCTCTATGAGTATTCTAAATACACTTCATATGGATCCCCGGTACAGTTAACGGAACTAAACAACTAAACTGTTACTTCATAAAAAATTAATAACAGAGATGATTTTATTTGTAAAATTTAGGCCTCATTAACTGCCTTAGAATTGGCTTGGAAGTTATCAAGAGACCAAACGGAAATAATTTGGTGGGCTGCCGTTAGTTTGACGGAATCTTATCTTTTGGAGAAATTGCCACGCGCCAGTTATCTCTTGTTCGTCACCCAACTCCAAGATCACGTTGCTCGAGTTTCCCATGCTCAAAACATTCCAAGAGACTGCTTGAAAGTCACGTTTGAAAACGAGTAAGTACCATGTTACTAATTGCTAATTATTTTTTCTGTCAGAAAAGAGGCTTTAAGTGTATTTTGACTTTACTTTTTAGACTGTGCCTTTTGCTGTATCGTCACTGGAACCTTTACGACAGCATCAAAATGACGCCGTACTGCGCTTCCAAATTCCGATCGTGGTGTTACAGAGGAGAACAACGCTATCATGAGTTTCTGGCTGATGCTGGGTCAGTTTAACCTGTCATGGCATCTTATTTTTAAAAATTAACCTATTTCTTTTATTTATGTTTTAAATAGCCTGCCTTTAAGTCAAGTAAGACAGAAGTTTACTTCGATGGACCTGTCTCTTCGAAGGATCCTGAAGGACACTTTCTGCTCACCCCGCATACGTTCCAAGTACCATTTTGATGAAGTCACCATTGGTACATTCACTGCGCAAATAGGATACCAAAATAAATACAGTGCCTTAGACACAGCCTTAGGAGCAATGGCTTTACTGGAGTCACCAGAAATCGAATCCTCTCCCTCTGATAAATTCATGAATGCTTTGGATTTTTTGAGCAAGTAAGTCAATATTTATTCAATGGCAGTATTAAGCAATTAATTTTTGTACTGACTGATTTAGACTCAACGGGGCCAAAATGGAGAGCGGATTAAATCACGCGAAAACTTTAATCACGACTGTTTATAAGGAAGTCCAAGCCATCTGCGACTTAAATCAGTTGCTCGTGTTTGGTTCTTTTATGTGCGTTCAAGTTCAGCCTGTAAGTGTACTACTGAAAAAAGTGCCTGCATGCTGTAATGTTTATTTGTATGTAAATTTTATTGTGTTATATTTTTTAATTAGGGCGTAGACGTCAAATACTTTTGTCATCCAAATGCAGCACGATTTTTCGTCCAATTTGTGACCAAAGCAGTTGTGTCCAGTCGTAAGGACCGTCAGTTACACCAGCTCCCAATGGTTTTAATGACACCGCAGGATGACGACTTTTACCTTGTGGTCGGGATACCTCCACTTGCTGTCGATACAACTCAAAGGTTCGGTCTTATTCTAATAAATTAGAATTAATTATTAATGATAACTCCTACGATGTTCAGCTTCATTCGACTTACATTTTAAATAAATAAATTTTAATTTATAATAATAATATAATCAATTTTAATCAATTTTTTGTAGCATTTTGGGGAGAGCCTTTGAACAAGTTGCTAAAAACATGAAAGATTCAGTAATCATGGATTATTTCGATCCTTGCGTCCTCCAAGTCAAATCTGCAGAGAAGCAGATTTTCCTGGACTCGTTGTTACTATTACTAATGTAGACTTTAAAGAAATGGCGTTGGTAATTTAAGATTATACTGCGGTTGTATATGGAATCTATTGTATTATCATATCTAGTAGATTGTAGACTATTAATTGTTGTTATAGCGGAAGCGAAAGTTATTGACGGAACTTAACGTGATGCACAGTAATTTACCTTTTAGTTGTATAGAATAGCGGGTTGCTAATTTCAACTTGTTCTTGGTATCTAATTGCCGTTATATGATAATGACCAATATATTACTTGTTCAGAAAATACAGTCTGAACAGTTAAAAGTCATTTGGTTTTGTGGTAAAATCAATTGACTTTCGTAGGATAGAATTCAGTTGATAATTTATTGGAAATTATAAAAATATGCAGTAGAAGTATCTCTCTCGAATAAACTAGTTTCACCAGGTGTAATAAAATTTGGCATGGTTATGACTGAATGTAAATTGGTTATATGTACTCTATTTACATGTATCGTGTCAATAAAGTCTGCCTTTTGCAACAACTATTTGAATTTTTCCTTTAATCATTTTATAATTGCCATATTTGGTTTGTCTCATGTTGAATATGTCGTGCGATGTATTTTCCCTAGAAATTAAAAATGCGGGTAAAATATAGGACTTTTTCCCATAAAAATAATAAATTTGTATTAAGTAATTAATAGAAAGATTTAATTCATCAAAGTTTTTAAACAAAAGTTTAGGTGCATTTTAGGCATACTTCAGGTGATTAGTAAAACATTCAATCGTTTGGCAAAATGAATTGTATTATTCTAATTGCAATTGTTATTACATTTCAGTGTTTAGATAAAGCGACTTTGAATGTATCTGTATTTAAGCTGAGACGACTGAAATTTGTGAAGAAATTCACGAGCCGTTGACTCGTCTCGTTGTTGGGTATCTGTGAGCACGGCGTATCGAAAATTTGGTATGTCCAGAATTACAAGATGCGAAGACGACTCGTCCAATTCTATGAAGAGCTGCAAGGACTCCGACAATTCAGACTAGCAAACAATATTAGAAAACCAATTAACATCACAGCACAGAGAACATTGTATTTTCATTATTTCAGTAGCCTTAAGGACATTTTCTCTGAAAATTACAGAAATGACCAAGTGAACAACATCCTATTACATACAGACTCTCAATAAATTCAAATGCTAATTTTTCAAACTTCGAAATAAATAGCCTAAAGATAAGTTCCATTAAATATGAGTTCCAAAAGTGTCTATTTTTGATATAAGAAACATCTATAAAGAAAACACTAATTTCTTGTACACCGGGGAATTGCTAGAAAGAAATTGTTTTAGTCTCCTCGGTGTAAATGCGAAAGTTAAAAGGTGGTCGTCGGGGGTCGAATCAAACAATTTTCGATTACATGTTTACTTCGTGAACCAAGTTGACCACACGACCATACAAATGCACAGCTTATGTTTTAAATTTTCCTTATGCAACGGGTCTTATTGTCGCATAGGCTTTCGAAACTCAATATTTAAATGCTAAAACTCAAATAACTGCTAGAGATTGATTAGCGAAATATTATTTTTTAAGAAATTACAAATAAAGAGGCTTGCAGTAAATATTTTAAAGAAAATGGTTTCTTGTACACCTGGGAATTGCTAATTGTTAGAGAGATTTTTTTTAACCTTTTCGATGTAAGTGGTAAAGTTCAAAAATTGTTCGAGTGTAAGAGTCGAATCTAATAATTTTCGATTAAATGCCTACACCGAGAAGGCTAAAACAATTTCTTTCTAATAATAAAAATCTTTATTATAATATCGTTTTCCAAAAATCTAGCCCATTATGTTGGTAATTGCATGGCCCTGAGTAAATTTATTTACTGCAACTTGCAGAAGACCACTATTAGATTTCTTAATTCAGTTTGAAATTATTAGAAAACCAAGAACTGAAGTTTTGTGAAGTGCAGTAAGTAATTCAAGTTCACTGTCGGCTGCAATCTCATTTTTCAACAAACTTTTTATGGACACATAACTTACATCGGATGCAATAAAGAATTTCGGCTGGAAGGCTTCTTCAATATCCGATTCCGCAACTTCTGTAGCAATCGGTCGAAGAATTGCTTCTGCATTCTCATATTCGCTATCGCTGTCATCGTCTACAGAAACAAAAACACTTATTTAACACAACTGCTGTAAACGCAGAAGTTTTGAAACTAATATAGTTCTTTCGTACAAATATACATCTCCTAGGTACTAGTCATTATTTATATTAAAATGGACGCTAGAAAACGTTAAGTTAAAATTGGTTGAAATAATTATCGATGTGTGAAAGAGTTGTTTTATAAAAACTGTAATTTGGCTTAAATATGTTTATTTTTGATTGCCAAAAAATTTCAGTCTATAACGTTGAGCAATGCTGATTTATATCAACTTTTTAGAAACAGCACTACCTATTTGCTTCCTCTAAATTACAACCATTCTGTGTGCTAATGATTAATTCAGCTAGATTCGATTAATTCGTAAGCTTCATTTTATTACACTAATTAATTATGAGATATTGCATAATCGCAGTTAATGTTTCTAAATCATGCCATTAGGATAATAGGTACTGTAGATATTATATTTAGTAGCCTGAGTAGCAACGCGAAATTACCTTTTGGGAGGAAATAAATAACGCACAAGGAGTGATTTAGAATTGTAGAATGCTTATCTCGTAGATCCTCTACGACTTTCGGGTACCACGGGAAATCCTTTATAAAAATGATTCATTAAATTTAGATTAAATCCGTAAAACAATAAAATTGTTAGTAAAGCATAAATTCCGAATTGAATAATTAGATCTATATCGATGATGACGTTCTCGCGGTATGATTTTTTGGTAATCTATACCTATACGTTTTCTTATCGCATTGGTAGTATACATGCACGTAAGTACTTACTAAGGCTTCTAAATCTTCGTTAATTTCCAGACGTCCTTCAGAAGTTATAATATTATCTTGAGAATCAATGATGACGAGTGTAGGGATAGATTTAATATTAAATGCTGCTGTTAGATCTTTTCGGCGCTTCTCATCTTCGTAGGGGATTGCCAACCAGGGCATGGAAGAGAAGAAACGGTCAAAAGACTCCTTACTCCTATAATAGTTACATTCATACATGAAAGCCAATTTCAAAACGACAAACAATATAATCGCCTTTTTGGCAGCATCAAATCTTTGGACTTCGGTCTACTTCCACCTCATCATAAATCCATTTATAGATAAACGATGAACTAAATAGATTATGGGAATTTCGCCAATTATACCACGCAGACCACAGTGCTATACTTTCGTCAATATTTTCCATAGAGAAAGGGCTCAAGGTGTCTATTCTTATTATTAACAGGTCAAAATGCACCCTTAGTATTTTAACAAAATAACTCCACCAGCCATTATTACGTTTAGCTATCCTTTTCATTTTAATAAGATCATTAGTAAAGAAAAAAGGAACAATAAAGTCTTCTATTTCTGAAAAGTTTTATTTTTCATAACTAAAAATTAACGAAAATGAAATATATTTTTCCTAAAAGATGTTTTTTCAGTTATTTTTTTCCAGTGATATAATAAGGCCATATTATGCGAAATGGAGAAACCCGTTTACCAGTATATGCCATTGGTTCTACAATTTCCATACAAATTATTACTAATTTACTATAGTAATTGGAAAATGTTCACCGGTATTGATTTTAAATATGATAGCCGTTTTAAATTGTAAAATTTGCTCCCCAAGGATTTAATTATTTGATCAACGTAACCGATGCCATAGGCTACTTCGATTATGTGCATCGACATCACCAACTTTGATCGTATGTATCAGCCTCACATACTTTGACCATGTGTATCGGCCTCATCGGCTACTTTGATTATGTGCTTCGGATCTTAAAAGTCAATGTTTTGATTAGGACAGTTTCTGACCTGTGTCGGTTGTATAAGCAGGGTTCAGCTAAATAATAGTTCGTCTTATGGTACATTTGTTACCTAGTACTCCTCATTAACGAGTGGTTTTATGGAAAATGTTCTAAGGGAAAAGATGTTCAGAATGTTGCTTGCTATTGTGCTTCGTTTGCTTTATATCTGCTAGATAGTGACGATTACGTTTTCTTAAAAAATACGTGAAAGGAAAACGAAGGACAGTATCAATGTAAAAATAGTACGGATTATAGCGAACAACATTTTCAGGATATTTGTCCTTTGAATATTTTCTATAAAACTACTCGTTTAGGAGGAGATACGATTTCAAAAAATTCTCTAAAATTCCAATGTAAACGTCAATATTTAAAAATTGTCGGAAACGAAAAAATCTCTTTCTTAATAAAAGTCATCGATATTTCGATATCAGCCCAACTTATGGTATGTATGTAGTAATTACCAAAAAACGACTTTACGTACCTGTCTGAGCTGACAAATATGATCTCAAATTGTTTTCTCTCGTTGTTTATTCGTTTGTACACGTCGATCAAGTTGGAAAGAAAATTACGACACGGTGGGCACTGAAAATTTACACAAGAAAATTGCTACCGCCATAAAATCTTTTGCTTTTCACTATTATAAGCGTGTAGTATCAAAAAATTTCATTGTCCATTTAATTTTATTCTATATTCCAAAATTTCTTCTGGCACAAATTTTTAGAATAAAGCTTCTGTGCTGTTTAGAATAAACCTATTCTTCCATTTACTGTTGGTACTCTCATCCCAGAAAATGCTCAATAAAAGTAATATACCGCGATTCATAGGACGATAGAAGATTGATGGCTTTCTTGAAATTTTTAAGGCTTCTGTCTGTGTATGTTGTTAGAATGTATTTACTTATTTACCTGGATTTACTTTTTTATGTAAAATTTTGTCTGCTTTATACGACAATGGTTTTAACATTTGGAAAATGAGGATTTAAGTTTAAAATTTTGGCTTCCTACAAAAGAGACTAAATATTCTTTATCACGAATGCATACTAGCATGCCTTTCTTTTTTTTGAATAGTCAATGAAAGTTCAATATAATAGATAATGCCTACCGGGAGTTCAACTACCAACAAATCCGATTTAAGATATTTGATGCCAGATTAGAATAATGTATACACAATTTCGGATTTTCCCATTTCCCACTCCATTTTGATAGCCACATAAAGCATTGGGAAATAAGAAAAAAATGGGGAAATTTCAGGAAAATGAAAAGACACTATGAGAAATTTAAAAAAAAATAGCAACTGATGCTTGTGAATACAAAAAACTTTTACAGATTGTAAGCGTCAAATTCCTATAAGAAAGCATTCTCCTCTTGATGATCACAATCCATTTTAACTACATTAATTGTAAAAAAATAATAATGAAATGTGAACAATTGGTTATAAATACTAAAACCAACTAAAATTGTGTTGGAAGATAAAAATGTATTTAATTGTAAAAATTACGTCAGTTTTTATAGTTTTGATACTTCTGTTTCATCCCTCCCCCATTTTTTCATTCCCTATTTTCCCAATTTTCGGCCCTTTTAGTTCCCACTTCTCCTTCAGGGAAATTGGAAAGTTTCCCACTTCTTGATTTCTCTGTCTCTCGAAACCATGCGTGAATATCAATAGCTTTGAATTGCATGTAGGTATTTTAGTACCCGAGTGGAATACTTGGAATTGGGATAAAGAAGTGAGTTCATAAAGAGTGACGAGAGGTCTATGTACGTACCCAGAAGGCAGCGAAGTAAAATCCTTTGATGTAGTCTCTGATTTTGGAAGGGTGGGGAGCACTGGAGTTGGAAAGAGACATTGAGGAAGAAGAAGAGGCAGGGCTGCTAATATTCGAAGAAGGATTTGAACAATGAGTGGGGATGTCAGCGATGGACATCAACTGTCCAGAATCCAATATCTGAGTGCAAGAAGGATGTCTCCAAGGAAATTGAAGACCTTCTGCGTCCTCTAACATCTTATGTCTCCCTTCGAAATTAATAACACGTCCGGAAGCGGCATCGATCAGGATTAGAGTAGGGCTCTCTTGTACGCTGTATTTTCGGATCAGGTATTCCTGTTTTTATTCAAATACAAGCACTTATATTAATGCTTCCTTGGCAAGATTTCGTCTTCATTCCTACTTCCATCATGTACGCAATTGTATTTTACTCCTTCGCCAGATTTGTAGATGCGGGCCTGGCTTTACTGTACTACTGGCTATACTTTAATAAGTCCAATTATTTTAAGAATTGGAGGAAACTGAGATTTGTCAGTCCAATATTTAGCCTAATAATCAGCCTGATTCGGTTGATTATTATGGTAAATATGGGGGGGGGGTGCTTCGGGGAAGGCAACCTTTGGATTGCACAGGTGTCGGGAAATTTGGCAAGTTTTCTGGGATGCCACTAGGGCCTTGCACACTTCGCACTATCACGCAAGGAGAAAATTAATTTACTTTTGTTATTACAAGTTCAGAAATCGCTATATAATTCCTGCATGTTTATTTCAATTTTTTAAAATTTGTCTTGGAATATTGTTTGAAAAGATTAATCTGTTGACGGTCTTAAGTTCAAGCTACGTCTAAACTGTGATATATAAATGTCTCATAAAAAGCGCATTGAGAAGGATATATCTGTGGAGAGGTTAGCCTTTGGGTTAATAATAGCATGTTTTCAATTTATCAAGATTATTCCATAGCCTAAACCTGGAACTGAAAAAGACAATCCTTCCCCGCTGTGCTGCAAATATAATATTTGTTTTCATGCATCTCGTCTTCCACTATCGTTTATTTTCCACGTACGAGAGTTACATCTTACATGGAAGAGACACCTACAAAAAATGCACACTTTCACACTGTCTTTAGCAGAGACAACCTTTTTGACAACAGAATTCGTCATCATAATGATTTTTTCCTTTCTCGCACTTTTATCTGAGCTGTGAGACTTCAATTCATCCTAATGCTCCATAACAGAGCCCACATGTGGGCTGGGGCATTGCAGACATCCATTTGCTTTCACTTAGGATAGAAGCATGTTTTCATGGCTTCCTGTCATTTAAAAATTATTATACGGATTAGTTTTGCTTTAACAAGTTTTTAGTTTAGATTTTAAGTCTGGGATATAGTTTTTGTCTTTGTCGAAATAGTCTACGCCCCTTTCCTCGCAACCTTTCAGCTTTTTAACAATGCTTAGATTTTTATGCTATACATATAATCATTACATATATACATTTGTAAAATTTTTATTATATATTATTTAGTTTTGAAAAGCTTAAAATAATTTTCTGACATTTATTTTATTTTTAACGGGTAGAATGGCAAGCGAGGTACTTTCCCAGGCAGATTCTAATCAACGCGTGGTATGGCCTAAGTTTATAAAATAGCTGCTAATAGGTAGAATATCTTATATTTCGAATCATTAGGAGTACAAGAAAAAATAAGCACATTGACTGACTATCTAAATCATGCATGTTATCTGACTATGTTTATGCGATTCATAATTTAAACACCTTCTACGCCATTATTTTTAATTCGTGTTTAGGTAGAAAAAGTTTGTTTTGCTGTACTGGGTTAACTGCTGGATTTTGTATCGAGGGCGTTTGTCTGAGATATCTGAGAAGGAGATCAGGGTAAAATCAAGAATATTATGGTCGGTAGCAATCTAGCAACTGAGTTGGAAAAAACAAATAATAATAAAATAATGCCCCCATTTGAAACGTAGATTGCCCTAAGGCGGAAAAATACCCTAAATAGGGACAAAGCTTTTTTTTAATTAAAAAATTTGGTAAAATTAATAGTGTTTTGTAATTTTAAGAAGGAAAAAAAGTCAGTTCAAAATTTCGTTTCAAGACATCCCTGAAAAAACTTGTAGTGCAAAGTTCTTTTGGGAGCTATAGAAAGTACCTAGCTAATACTTTTTTGTTGGAATTTGACATGCATTCGTTTTGACAAAGCAGAATTCTGCTCTTTTATCTTGATTTTCATTGACTGCAGCCTAAATAGGGACGTGTACAAATCGTACTCCTAAAGCTACCTACATTTAAGAATTATTGAATTGACTAGAAAACGAATATTATATATGATGTAGGTACCTAAGCTATTTTATTGCTATCCTGGAAGGGATTTACCTTATTTAAAATTTTAAAAAATCGAAATATCCAAAATAATATTTTTTTCGTTTTTTCAGAATGAGCGTTAAGCAAAACAGTTTAAAATTCTGAAAAAAATTGGGTTGGCTTTTAGAATTTAAAAGAAAGTTTGCTGTCCCTATTTAAGAGTGCAGCAGCCATAGTGTCCAATAGTTGAGTTTTTGTGCTGTGTCCCGATTTCCTAAATAGGGACAGAGATTTGAAACAATCATTTTGGGGTAAAGATCTTTTGGGGACATTCAAAATTTCAGAATCTGTATAGATTTTTGACTAGCATATGCGGATAAATTAAAAACGAACAGCAAGCCGTAAAAGAGGGCTCGCCCAAGTAGGGCTACGCTGTACACAGCATTACGGAAAACCAACGCGGAAGAGTGCCTTAATGATTAACGGTAGTAGTACTAAACATTTTATAGTATATAGCAATGTAGTGGTAGTAGTACCAAAATATTTAACATTTTGTGGAAGCAGTAAACAATATTTTATACCGGTAAAAGTATATAACATTTGATAGCAGCAGTTTTTAATATTTTATACTGGAAGAAACATTCCACATTTAATAGAAGCAGTAAAATATACATAGTGTTTAAATGGTAGAAGCAATGTTTTCTTCTAACAGTGCAAGAAAGTATGGATAGTGGGAAGCGGTAAGATTTCCACAATGATTTGTTTCACTATAAAATATAAGTTAGGTAGAAGCGGTATCAATGTTTGTATACTATCATTCTAACAATTTATTAGAAGCACAATAGCTTTTTTGATGTACCTTTTCATACATTGACTAATTAAAATGAACAATAAATGACCGCCCATGTGCTATGTTTATGCTTAGTTTGGTCAACCTCCGTCGATGCGTTCGATAGTTATCGTACTAACAGACGGATGGACGGACAGAATGTGTGATTCTATAAGCCCTCCTAGAGCGAGCTAAAATTGGAGTCAAATAAGTTTTAAGGCCTACCTAATCAGGACTCACCGCCCATTAAGTTAAGTAGCAAGCAGTGTGACTAGTCATGCATGGTTATTTCGTCAATGAACAAAATGTTCTACAACTACCTCCATATTCTGTAGCTAATTAAAAGAGTGCTTTAGCTTCTCAAGATTACGCGTTAACTCAATTAGTTTACCTGGGTCTCTCTCTCGAAATACTCAGTAAGGAAAACATCTTCTGATTAAAGAGCTCAAATATTGTTTGAATTCATTAAAAACTTTGAACTTTGATCAATATATAATTCATTCAATACCATCTGGCTTATACTGAAGTAAAATTGCTCGCGATGACTGCTCAGTTACCTACTTCACAAGAATGAACAGAAATGTTTTCGTGGCAATTTAAGTAAAGATAGAGAAAAACTTGTTGAAATTTTTCGTGGCCCTCTCTAATCCTTTTTTTTTTAATATTATGCAGATAAAAGTACTCTTCCTTTCTTGATTAAAATAGTTAAAACAGGTAAAAATAAGTCTAAGGCAGTTAACATTAACTGCATTTGTTTTCAATAAAAAATGTTTAGGAATAGATTACTAATGTTAGGCTTCAGCCAAAAACCAGATACTCTGGAACGGAGACACTGAGTGCTTATGTCAGTATTTAGGTATAAAGGCCAAAAGCTTGATAAAGCAAAACAAACGCTACGTTACAAGTTTTCTTGGCTATTTCTTATCTTACGACAAAAAAAAAGATGTTTACGCCTTGACATATCTCCATCAGTTATATACCCAAACAGAAACTCTGAAATCTTGTATTTATTTATTTGTTTGAAAGATTATTCGTTGGAAACCCTTACTGGAATCCTTCATAAAAAATTCCAGCTCTAAGAAAGCAATTATCAGTCATAGTCCATTTCGTTATTTATTTGTCTAGCAATTTTACATGCAAGATACCTAAAGACACAGGTTGGATAAGTTGGATTACTGTAGATGCTCAGGATAAGAGAATGAATGGAATTCAAAGCCTTCTTAGGCACTATGAGCAGTTCCCTGTCAAAAGAGCGTTGGTAAACTTTATTTAGACGAAACGAGACCCAACTTGTTATGAACATCAATCTTTAAATAAATTGTGTATAGTGCACGAAAAGATCAAAAATTAAAATTGATGACTTTATTATGCGTCGTTTGTCAACTAAGGACTACAGAAGCTTTGACTGCGTCACATTTGCATTCATTCAATGCAATATCAGCAGTCGAGGTATCCGCTCAATAAGTTTGTGCACCAATAATATGAACCTTGGTCGTCATTTCCCTTCTCTCTCTTTCATGAGTGGCAAAAGTTTGTATCTACTATTTCATTGGGCAGAATTTTAAATTTTGAAGCATGCGTCTATATAATTATAAACTTTTGTCTGTTAAATAAGAGCATTAGTAGGATAGAGAAAAGGATTTTATACTGTCTGCAGCTAAGCAGTACTTATGTGAATGATGCCTAAGTACGTAAGAGTATACCTATACAAACTTTCCGACTTTGTCATTGTCGTCGCATGCATTTGTTTTAGTACTAGAGAATAAAATTAACCCCATCCAGATCGGTAGTTAACCGTCATCAAAGAGCATATACACAAAGTCTGTTTAGTAGTGTAAAGTTAATAATACCTGCTCCTGGTATAAGAATTAACTGAACTCATAGAATTTCATGTAGTTATTTAGTTCGGCTTAACTTTATGGGGAAAGGATGTAAAAGTATTGATGGTAATGGAGCAAGAATCTCCGGATGTAAGTCTCTGAACAAAGGTTTTACTAAAATCTACTTTAATGAAATTCTTGAGGGATGGAACAATGTGTGTTTATATGTACGTCCTATGCTTGGTATAGACACACATTACATACGGAAGAGATATATCTTGTTTACGCCTTTAGATAGAATAGAATGCTTTGTACTGAGACGTGGACCTATAATCCCTATACCGTGACGATAATAATAAAGTGTTAGCTACCTCTTTTGCAATGGCGTCATCTCCATGAAAAATCAGAAAATGAGTTTTCATCCGCCAAGAAATTGAAGCTGAATTTCGATCCTGTGGCTCATCAAGCGGAATTACGATCACTTCAAATGGCAAACCTGATCTTTTCCTCCCTTCACAAAATTGCACCAATCGTTCAGAAAACTCTTTCGTTTTTTCTGACTTCTCACCTGCGATTAAAAAAAATGAGTTGGACAAAATTAATACCTATAGAAAATTCAATAGAAGCTTTTGACTTAAATATCCTTGTCTATAAAGGTCTCACTTAAAGTCACTTATTACCCCTTCGTTGTTATACATAATCCATGACTATCTCCCCATATAATTAATATCATCTTACTTTCATAAAACATTTAATTTTTTCTGGGTAGGTACTAACGAAAACAGGGGGATAGATGTCTGTCTGTATTCAGAAATGTGATCTGAATCATGAATCTGATGGGTAGTAAAAATAAATATTTATATTTCCTTCTACAAATACAGTTTCAAAGTATTTTGAAAAGTTTCAGGCCCACTGGTTATACACTACAGAAATTTCAATCTCATTTGAAATTACGTGCTTAAGGTATTTTAATGTTCCGAACTGCGGTTCCATATCACTGTACTAATTTGCATTCACAACACAATGATCATAATGTATACCAGACTATTAACTTGGTATGGCTTAAGGGTTGGTAGGAACTTTGAGATACTGCGCCATAAAGTTTAAAAATATTGGTGTGAGTACAAATAACGTAAGCCTACTTTACAACACACACTAAAGGAGAGTTGAGTTGAACAGCCTATAGCCATTGTCCATGCACATGTCCATTTTACTTTCCGCTACTAATGTCGCAGCTTATCCAGGTGCAAAATAGCAAAATCCTGATTCCGCCAGTTTGAGAAAACGTAGAGAGTTGCAAAAAATATCAAAAAATAGAAAAAAATCGAGAGCACCATGAGCTGATTGTCTCAACTATCTTCTTCTAAATGTGCCAGAAAATTCAAAGTACATTTTTGTTATGCATTATCCCCACTCCACAAAACCCCAAATTTTTCTAATATGGTGTTATAATTTTGGAAATGCTGGCCATGGTGCCCTCGAAAAATAGTGGGCAACTTCAAAAATGTGCATCTCATTGTTCTACTCTAAACCATTTTGCTTGAATCCGGATTTTGCAAAGTTACCACCCCTCCTTAATAATTTCATGCTAGTTCTGCTCCTACTATGCATGGACATGAATAAGAGAAAATGTTTATTTGAGATTTAGTCATATCTACTACACGCCGTGCAAGACGCCAAATCCTTTTGGTATACTACACTCCTATATCCCTTTCAAAGGAGGAAAATATACCGAAGAAAATAGTGCATAATAAAAGAAATCATACGAGGGTGCTACGAAATTTACCGGGCAACTGATAAACAAGTTTAAGGTGTTTCAATCTGTTGGATTAAAATGGTGCTTTAAAAACTCTGCATTTGGAAATAATTATTAGTAATTAACATTTACATTTTGTGAGAATACATAAGTAAGGCACCTACAGACACCTAAACCAACGTTAAATACAAATCCATAGTATAAAACAAAAATCTTCATTTTTATTAAAATAGCTGCAAATAGTAATTTTGCTGGTATTGTTTCCACAAATTCAGATTCTGATTTATTTACATTTCATCCAAGTTTTCTCTTAACAGAACAAAACAATTTCACAAATTCCAAATAGTAAAGGAAGAGTATAGGGTATGTGACACATGAAAAACAAAGGACCTCAAAAGTTTTCAGAACAAGGTGAGCGCTGTGTCGTTTAGTCGTGCCGTATCACAATGAAACCCCCTCGTATATTCAGATATTTTAGAAGTAGCGTCTATACGGTACTGTGTAAAAGAGAAAGTAAAGGCATGTACTTACTTGCAAAGTAGAGTCCTACGGTTGTTTCTTGGGGAATATCATTAACGTTTAGCTTTTGTCCGTCAGAACCGCGGATTAAGTAGCTCCCCACTATCTTACGCAGTCCTTTACTCATTTTGCACTGCAAGAAAGTTTCCTGGTGTATGCGGAAGTAGTGCCTGTCAAATATCAACAATATAAGACATTTTTAGAAATTCAATCATGTTGTCTAAATGTTGTTGTCACTTGGACATGACTGCTATACTACTATCTATCTACCCATGTAACCATTTAAAAGCAGTAGAAGAGGTAAAATACTTATACAGTGTTAAATATATAATTCTAAAATATTTCTATGCATAGCATTATGCACATCTTTGAAATCTTATCTCTTTAGAGTTAGAAATGTACTAGCTAAGTCATGCGTTACACCAAGAGAGAGAGTGAAGAAAGTCCTTGATGATTGGAAAGTGTCGCAAGAGAACATTCTTATTTCCACTATTACGTACTACTAGCACCAACATGCTACTATAATTATTAGCACTGCATACTGTACCTACGTAATTATACTTGTATACGGATATGTGTATACAGATCTTGTGAATGATGTAACAACTGTTGAATTGAATGCCAATGATGCTACCTACCTATATTGATTTCTCTATAACCTTTTAGGCCCCACTAAATAAATCACAACACAAAAATCTTTACATGTCGTAGTATATGAAAAAAGGAATGTGCACACACCTTGGAACGTGGTAGTTTTTATATTTCTCTATCTTTAATGAGTTTGTGTTAAAATTGTGTCGTAATGAAGGGACTAGCTATTCGGCTTATTAATGAAGGGACTAGCTATTCGGGTTATCTGCCGTGCTAATCCTTAGGCAGATAGCTGGAGTAGTTTTGCGGGAGCGAGAGTGGATAAGTGTGTATCCTCCAGTAGTATCTGTAGTTACTGGTGAATGAATAAGGAAACCCTTGTGAGTTGCGACAGCCGTCTGCAATGCTGACTCAACTGCGAAAGGAAAGCCACCCAGCTAACGCTGTCTGGAATAACTTGGGTTTATTTCGTGTGTACAGCTGGTTTCGCTCCGTTCGCTATTCACCAGAGTCAGAGCCCGATCAGAGCACTGTCATGTCAACTCCCACCCTTTGGCCCTCGTCGCTGCATCTCCTGCTCTCATATATATTCTCGTATAGCCGAATATATTATATGTATATCACTCTCCTGCAGTCTAATTCACTCCTTCTGCCTTCGTTTACGTTTCCCTTCCTCCTGCATCCGTAGAACATAAAACGAGTCAAGTCAAATCAGCCCTTCGTTGTACATAAGAATCCGTGTCTCGCCGGCACTTCGTCCCAATCCTTACTTATTGCTTCCAACTTCCCAAAAGTGCCAACCCTAACAACACATGCATTTTCAGTGTTAAGGCAAAGAGAGCGACGGGTGGATAAGGAAGATATACACGTTTCCATCCCCACACGTACTCAGCGCACACTACGCTTCACGCAGCGTCAGTTCCTAATGTAATCACTGCTGCAACACTTGCACATCTACTAACAAAATAATGCCCACTTTCTTTCACTCTTTACCATATCATAGCACAATATTCCTGCCGTAAATACCCAAATAAACACCGACCTCAAAAAAAGTCAACCCTCTATTATCTCCTGGGGTAGAAAATATGTATGGCTCTTTATTGACGAGTAAGAGATAATAATTATTGTTTGTAATAGCCTTAATGTACTAAGAACAGTAGTTAAAATCGCTTATTTCAATTAACTTTTCGAGGCGAGTATTTATTAAATAATAATCTGGTGAAAAACACAACAATTAGTTTGAAATTAATAATTGGTATACGTTGTGAAGACCACAAAAAACTGCTGTCGTAATTAGCTGTTCCCCTTTTGTGCAACACTTAATCTAACCACTCTTTGCTATTTTAAAAAAATGGTATATTCTGGAATTATCATTAACAAAAATAGAAAGCAAAAAAAATGCAAATTAGGATTTTAAAAAAATCTGGGAAATTCATATACTAAGAGTGCGCAGAAATTTGTACTGTGCCAAATATTGGCATAGCCCTTAATATATGTGGGAAAGTCAATCCTAATTTGGTTTTTAAAATGCCTATGTTAAAAACTCACTGTATTTTCAAAATCATGATGAATCGAAGCGCTTTTATGCGGTTAATGTTAAGCATGGTTAAAAAGTGAAGACTGGATGAACGATTTTATCCAGAGCTGTTGAATCTAATGATAACCATAGATGGGCAAATTACATGTATTTTGAAAACATTTTGCTTTTTGCATTTTGCATGTTTATGATTCAAAAATTATAATTTGTATTTTCGGGGAAAATGTATTTTAAATACATGTAATTTGTATTTTGTATTCGGAAGCTTAAAATTTTGCATTTTGAGCAAAGTATTTTCAAAATACTTTACTATGTATTTTTCCCATCTATGCTGGTCACTTCCAACAAGCGGCAATAAACTGAACGAACTTTTTCTTCGGCAGTTCCGTATATTGAACCAACGAAGTTTTTTATCCATAGCAAACTATTCGGATTTTTAGTCGTCAGCTTTGAAAATAAACCATTATTAGTATCTTCCTATTTGAAATTTTAAAGGATTTATTTATGGATTTATATTTTTTGTGTATATTGGATGCCTCGTTCATTGATAAAATATTGATTTTAATCGTTTAATTAACTTTTACTTGACAAATACTGCTAAAGAAAGAAATTAATATTTACTATTTATGAACTAGATAGCTCTGCACTCGTAGCTCATTAGATGCTTACTTGAGATTAGATAACTACTAACGTCTGGTACAATTAAACCCTAGTAAAGAATATGTCTTGAAGTGTGAACACACATAGAGGATTTACGGCAAATCACCTTAGTATCTACATTCCCTCCCCACACAAAATCCTTCACAGAAAGCTACACTTTTGGTGGCCTGCAGAGCAAAGCACCCGCGTGACAGTGGGTGGCACGTTTATTTTCAGTTCACAGAAAAATCTAAATATCTGTCTTCGAATGCCACCAAAATGGGAAACGTACTTTCGTTCAAAATTAAGCTTTCCTTCTAGTTCTAATAACAAAGGCTTTGTAAACATTTTAGCAGAAAAATAGTAGCTACAGTAGCTAATACTATAACAGTTCTACAAATAAATTATGTTCACTTCGTTACATACCTTATAAATAGCACAAACGGCATTAATGTTGTTAATAGGAAAGAAATAGTCACATTGGTAGTAAAATAAAAATATATACTTAAAAACATATCCATTGTTTCACTATAAATAGTGCCTAAAATTGGTTAAAAAATAAATGCCAATTTCCCTACCCTTTTACATGGTAATGCTAGGCCTCGGAGGGTTTTTTATGAACATTTATTAATGAACCGACTTTATAGAAAACCTTTTCTACAGTATCAACAAACAAAAATAATGCTATTTAACCATTTTTAATGGAGTTTCATTTGTATGTCATTTTCATTTGATCACTTTAAGTTTTCTCATAATGTTGACTAAAGGAGCTCTGTGTGATGATTCAGTCCAACAGGGAGTAAAGTCAGTGTACAGTTTGCATGACACAGCCTTTGCACTTTCGTAATTACAGCAGTGAGAATGCTGAACTTGAAACGCTAGCAGAACGAAAGGAAACTATATAGCCTATATACACTGTTATGTGATTGTGCGACTGTCTTAACGTTACAATATGATGATAAAGCAAGTAGAATGACTGTATGTTCTGCATACTACAGTAGAACCAAACATAATGACACTCCTTGATTTCGATTTCGCATATCGCTTTTCTATGCGTACCTATTTAATACTGACATATCATGCCATGCTATGCCATGCATGCATGGAGAAAGCATTTATTACTCAGATACGTTAACAAACTGTTCAACTAACATATGCTAATGATTAGACTTTTAGACAATAGGCAGTCGGTAGCATGTTCAATGCGCTGTATGATTTTAATTTCATTTAATGCAAGTTTACTGGTAGTTAAGTCAAGTCATTAATTCCCTCTTAAGTAAATATTGATTGTGTGCTAAAAGTGACTTGCCTCATTCATACGTAATTATTAGTATAACTATTGAGTCATAATCTCAAAGTACGATGCTTATATACAGCGTTTATTGTTTTTTAATGAGAAATATGCATGCACAAATGACTTTATTTTAAAAATTTTGAAATCACCATAAAATTTCACGAAATCTAACGTTCGTCAAAGCGTACCTCTAACGAAGTTGCTAAGCTAAAGCAGTAACTGGTGTTATGTAAACAACTATAATTTTTGATTTAGAATTTAACCATAGCGTAAATAATAAGCTCTCGCTTAGTTAAACAATTTTATGCCTCAATTGAAAATTAAGGTACACCAACGACAAATTTGCACAATGGTGTGTATATATAGACATTCTACCTGTACGGTTTATTGTATACTTCTGCTGCTTGTCATTTAATTCGCTGATTTCTAAATAAAAGTGTTTGCATTCCCATTTCATTAAAAATCTAAGTCTTAGTTCTAGTTGACTGGCCTAGCTATTAAATAAAGGAACGTGCCAACAGTGAAAAGCTGGAAGATTACATGAATGCACGCTGTGAAAATAAAAGTTTCCACAAGATTGCAAACACTATAACCAGATGGACTTCGATGCCGTATTTCGTATTCCAGATTTTCAGCTCTGTCTTTTACATCTGTTTGCTTCGCTCCATTTCTATGGCATATTCCAGAGATTTTCAATCAGAATTAGGAAAAACAGTGATCAATTGCTTTTCTAATCTTTGAAATCGTTATCAAGTCCAGCAATTCTGATTTATGGGTACAACAGATCGCCTGCTAACTTTTGGAGAAATTTGGTTTTCAGATATTATTTTATTCAAAGGGAATCAAAATGTCCAAGTTCTTGTTATAAACAGACTTTTTTTAGAATTCAGCTTGCCATGCAATCATTTTTGTGTACAATTAGCTAAAAGGTACAAATACACTGTATGATACAATTAATTAGCCTAGTGGTGAAATAGGATTTTAACTGGCTAAAAGGCGTATAAATCAATTTTGGTTAATTTAATTTTTCATTTTTAACGAGTATTAGACTTCATTGTATTGTCAAGAACTTTGTTCATTCCGTATTATATTCAAGCTTGTCTTCCACAAAGAACAGAGATACAATTTTTTATTTCAAATTCCTTGAGAATATCTTTTGTTGGAAGAGAAGCGTATAATTATTATGGTTTCTATGGTAGGCCACATAAAGCACAAATCGGCGCAGATCCAATGATTGTCTCGACTTGCTGTCTAACGTGGATTCCTGAATAGGTGGACATTAAATATATCCACAATTAAATACGTCGTGTGTCTTTTGTTGCCTTTTAAAGTAATAAACGATTTGTAAAGGATGTACGGTAACACACCATTCACCTTTTAAAGGGAGTGGACCTTTTCCCGCTTAGCATGTACAGTACAGATTACTTAAATTAAGTCTCAATTTTAATTCTAGATGTAGATATTAGTTAAGATTTGTACATGGTGTATTGTTAATGGATGACTGTGAAGATAGCCATCTTCTAGACGAAAATGTGGAGTTTTAAGGAAAAATTTACGGTGAGTATCCGTTTGGAGACTACCTGCACATACAGGAGTAACATTATAAGTAAGAATGTTATTAATGGACATTCTTTGAAGTGAGTTGGCCAATTTATTTTCATGCAGATGCAAAAGATGTAAGAAAATACTAGAAATAAGATTGCAACATATGCATGTATTATTCATAAAACGAAAGGAGTTGACAGGAAATTACAGAAAGTTAAACTTGGTGAAAGTCATTGTATCTAATGAAAATGTAGGGAAGAGTTTTTTGTAAGTCAAAAATCGAGTTTAATATTGCGATAAGTTGAACAATATTTTAGCATATTAGGACCATAAGTCTGTGGCTACGACAGTCAACATACGGAAAAGAACAAAAGAAGGATCTCTTTTTAGCCGAGAATAAAATACTCATTATTCACCATTTCATTTGGTGCTAGTAGAATTTCTTGAAAGCTGTACTTTGATTTGTTGCCATATGCTGCAGCAGGATCTCCTTCGTTTTACTCTTTCTGAAGTATTTGCCCTACCTACCCTCCCTACTTACTCCCAGATGAATGAAGTATGAATGAAATGAAGTTCTACTCATGTATTTAACCCAATCCAACCAAACTCGTGTTCAGAAATTCAGCAGAACGGAAGCCAAATATATGTCTGTCTCATCTCATTGATGTGAATCTAAGTAAGTGCCTATACACGTTGTACTTTGTACTTTCTGCTCCACATTAATTTACGATTACGTCCAAGCCAAACTTTCATAGACATCCGTATAGTCAGAATTTACACATAGTTCTCCCAATTAGTCCACTATATGTATGTATGGGACTCAAATGGGTAAGTCTAACAAGAAAAGTTCGTCAAACTCCAAGCAGTCGAGGCCAGAAAGAAACCGAATTGCCGGTTTTTGACTGAATCTGGTATTCTAGTTGAAAATAAATAAAAACTGACTTCAGCAGTATTTCAAATAATTTTAGAACATATCCCACATTTGTGAAATTGATAAAAAAATTTCGGACTCCATTAATACATATTTATGTGTGTGGTGTATTTGAATTAATATTTTTTATCCTTAATCATTTTTCTATCCTTGCAGTTTTAGAAAAATTTAACATAGCGTTGCATTATGTCTACCAAAATAAACAACGAATAAAATGATGAAATTGGCTGAAATCTGGTAATTTTTATGAGGGATATTTCAGTATCCATTATTTTCGGTGCTTACTTGCAAATATCCAGACAATTTTCAACAATATTCTAAAATACCATGTCCGTTTTAGTTGAAAGCTGTCGTTTCATGATTTTTCTGCTGAGAAGGATGCTAGGAACTTCCCTTGTAAGTAGAATTGAAATGTAAACCCATTGTTGGGTAGTTGAGCATATCTAGAGTAGAATTTCAATTTTGGGTTATATTATAGTGAAAAAGGATAGAAGAAAATGAAGCCATGTTTCTTTAATAAATCTACAAGGCTCGCACTAAAGTTTAAATAGTATTATTACTTTTACGTTCTTATATTTAGATGTTCTTTAGATTGTGCCTACAATATACAATATGTTCTACTCATTGCATAATAGAAGTATATGAACATGTAATTTATCTTCCACAGATTTCGCTACCATGTAGAAGAACTGCACGAAGGAATCCATAAAACACAGCAAGCAGCCTTGGCAACTTTTTGACCAGCACTTGCCACTTACTAAAGAACTTCCCTTTCCCTTTACAGAGTGTTTCTTTCAATCTTTCCCTGTTATCCTCCTCCATCTACGACTATAATACTATTATAGCCTACAATTATAGATATGACCCGAATTCCCGTTTAGCAAAACATTATGGTCCGCCTTAACTCATTTAAGTCTCAATGGACCAAATTACATAAGTCATGAATATAAAATGGACTGGCACCTGGAAAAGATTTATTTCGTCAGACTCTCAATAGAAAACCAATAATAATGGCATAGAAAGGCAAAGAGATGATTGACCTCCTTTCTAAAGCGCACAGACAAACATTCCTTTCCTTTGCATGCATATGAGGAAGACACTTCTGCAATCTGCATTTGACGATTATCATCTTCAATGAATTTTTTCTCGTTCTGGCTGGCAAGCGGAGGAATCTTTTGCCAGGATCCATTTTATCACACTTGTATTAATCTTATTGCTAGCTACTATCTGTACATCTACAATATCTCACCTATGTAACTGTTCGGGCGGTCAAGGTAAGTCAATTCGTATTTGATGTCAACTTTTCTATATTTCAACATTTATGTCTTGTATGTTCAGTTAGTACTTTGAACCTGCCGATTTATATGCCTAAAAGTTAGGCAGGCAACACATTGCATTAAGTAGATAAGGTTCATTAGTCAAGTATGTATTAGGTTACACAAATGTTGGGTTATATACACAAATGTTGGGATACAAGTGTTGGGTTATATACACAAATGTTGGGATGCAAGTGTTGGGTTATATACACAAATGTTGGGATACAAGTGTTGGGTTATATATACACAATGTTGGGATACAACAAGGCCGGACGCAGAATTTTGAGCATTTTTTCAAAAATACTCTCTTTTTTTCGGCATTTCGGGGGGAGGCTTGAGTCCCCCCCTGGATTCCTATCTTGCGATACACATGTTTGGTTGCACAACGCATACTGTAAAGGCAATCAATGTATTTAGGTACATTACCCAATGTAAGATATCAATGTGGGGAACATTAGGCTACTCAATGAGATATTATGCATTACTAATTCAAATATCTTTTCTTACACATTCACTAATGATTCGTATTTTAATGTAATTTCCCTATGCTTCAATTGTAATTTCCCTATACTTCAATTGTAATTTCAATCTATAATTCACTTCAAATGTTATTCATGACAATTTGACTTATGCTATTCATGACAATATGACTTATGTTCGCTCTTATATTTTCACTTTATTACCCTCATTGTTTTATGCTACACATAGTTAATATTCAAGTGTTTGGAAATCTTGATATAATAATAAAGTCTCAAGGTACAAAACGGTGCTGAAAAATGTCCGGCCCAATGCCAGGCAAAAACACTGGGAGATCGATTTGTGTTGTTGAGTATGTGTCTGTTTATATTTTAACTGTTGTTATGATTTATACTTTACTTTGCATTTTTGATAACCGTACAAACTAGCAATTTTCGGTAAGTTCATTATTAGTCTATCTAAGGTCTTATTTATTTTAAAATCTTGCAGTTCATATAAGCGCGCGTACATGCAGCTTAAACTCACCAATTTGATATAATTTCTTAATTTCATCCTTTCATTCAGAACCGAACGGAATTTTCTCTTCCGATTATCCGTGCAGCCCTAAGCAGCAACAGAAATACAATAATGCGTTTATATTCTTCTATACTTCAGACATTTGTAGTTTCATAGATTTTCTATTATATATTACTTTTGATCCCCCTCGCAAGGCGTTTCAGTCCAATCCGCTAAACTGCTAGAAAATCTTTGCTGATTTTTAAACTTGTAGATATTCTAAGCTCAATAGAATATTTTTGCCATAGTAAGCATGCACATTTTTGTACTCTGTGTTGGCATTAAAACTCGACAAATTTTTAAACGTTCCGATCTTCTGTAACACGAAACTCATTCCTTGCTTTCAAAATCCTATTAAGTTTATGAGTATTAACCAATAATGTTTATGACAGATCTCCGAAAAAATTATTATAATGAACATATCTGAGCGAACAGTTTAGAAGTACTCTTGAACTCAAATATTACAAAAATTAGATTTGAAATTACAACATGTATTTTTGAAACTGACGGCAATCTTTAGTTATGGTAATTTTTTTTCAAATTCAATGGGCCATGTCTATTTACATCTTCTCGTGGATCTGAATAATACCTTTTCTGCAAATTCTTTATTCTCTTTGGAAAATAAAGAATATACTATCCATGCACAACTTACTATGCACATGGTCCTTCGTAGGATTTATGACAAATAAAATAGTGACATTGCAATGTAGCTAACTAAACAAGGAATGGATTCTCAGCTACCTACGTATAAGTGCCTCACAATGGATTGTTATTTTAACGACTTAAACTGGAAAAAGAATGGTAAAACTTTGGCTATATACCATTCGTAATAGTCTCTCAAGAAATATTCTTCATCTAAAATAGTAAAAAGAAAGATTACTACGTGCAATATGCTACCCAGTAAATAATAAAATATAGTTAAATTGTATCTAAATTCCAAATGTACAATTGTGTGATGACGATTATTTGCGGCCCTGCGCACCGTTATTCAATTTAAACCTGGGATAAAACTGTCTCAGTTATAAAAACCGTTTTTGGTTTGTTTTCCAGAGTTTAGATGTAGTTTACAACTTGTCTAGAGTCCAGTTTTGCTCTCTCTTTTCAAATTAGCTCACTTTGTGGATTTTCGGGTAAATCAGATAATTGTTGCGTACCCTACACTGAATTTAACGCAATCAGTGCATGCTGGAATTCATGTTCAGGTCTAATCAGAAATTAATTTACAGCTTCCAGTGAATTACGAGGAATTTACTACTTAAGTACGTCAGCATCATTATACGTTGCCCTGATTTCAATTTATACTCTTGGAGCAAATAAACAAAATTGCTAATGAATTTAAAATTATCACAAATAAGATTAATAGAAAGTGTGGTTGCAACCACTTGCTATGTACTTACGTCATTACAATTAAGAGTATGTAGTCAATATTAAATTTGTCAGCTTATTCGGGCCAAACAGTTTCCCAACTGTTTTCTCCAAAGGTGAACAATGTGCAAACAGTTAGGAAACTTGAAGCAGAGCTAAAATATTTGCCCTGTAATAAATGGACGATTTTTTTTTATTATGGCTTCTAGGCCTTAGGCCTTAGACTTCTGTTGTAGGATATATAATTCGGAAGCATGAACATAATATATCATGTTTGATGCAACAGACATTTATTTACATTAAGGAAGGAAAACTACTGCTTTATTCTTTGAAGCTGACAAAAAAGGGAAAAGATTAGAGAGAAGGCCAAGAGGCAAGTTCAATAATGGTAATGTGTATTTAAAAATATATTTTCTAGTTGTGAAGTGTATAGGTATCCATAGAAAGTAGAAAGATCTATTTTACAAAAACACTATTGTAACGGCTGTCTAATGGAAAGGATGACAGACCGCACAGTATAAATCTAAGTAAGATACATGTTTTATTGTGGAGGTGTCACAAATGCCATAAAAATTAAAGAATAAGATGAACAGTATTAAATAACATAATATTCGCGTAAGTACATTCGCTACTGAAGTGTGTACACACAGCAGCTACAGAAATATATGGGATATATATTGTAATTCTCACATGGAGTAGTAAGTAGTATCTCAGTCTCCATTCTCTTATATATTTCTATCTTTCTAGATCTGCTCCTACTTGTAAAAGATATAAGTTATTTCTGCTAACACGGTTAAAAAGGAAAAGGCAGGCTTACGTAACGACCTAGTATAATTCACTAGCGAAAGAGAGCATAGAGACAGGATCCAACAGCAAAGATTTTTAGCAGCTAGAGCACAAAACTACATTTATATAACAAGTCACATAATATAAGAAGTCTGAATTGGTCACGGTTGTTGATCCTCTTTGAAAGAAATGCTAGTGTGTGCAATGTATGACTTCTTGAGCCGTCACATTCCTCGTAAAATAACATAACTACATAACAGACAAGAAAAAGTCCAAGAGGAGTCGGAACCACCATCTTGTTGTCGTCCAATTTTCATCCTTTTCCTTTCTCCTGTCATCTCATCCAACTTTTAACAGTTAAACTCAGTTGACAGTATTGTCTGATCCGTAATAAATAATCCACGCAATTTCATCATGGTGCCTACATACTACACTACACAATGGAACTGCTCGAGATAAGTGAACAGCTCTTTATGTACTTATACAGATAGACATGTCTCTGTTTTAGGACAAAACCTCCATACAGGGATTTTCAAAAGTTCTATCCCAACGGCATTATTCCCGTATTGCTTATTGTCCTAAAACATATCTTATCTTATAAGAGTCATATTACTCTTTTAAGCAACACTCGAAGCCATTGCAAATATTTACACCCCTTTTCATTAGCCGGCAACAGTATCGTTCAATTTTTTAAAATCATTTAAGTTAAGACTAGATATTTAGGGCCGTAAATCTCAATAATAGTTCAGTTTCAAAAGTTTGATTTTCGAAAATCTCCCAAAATTTTGAACGCAAAAATTTGTAGTTATCAAATCACAACTTTACCCATTTTGTTTGTTAGCTCATTGTTTGATCTTACGTCATCCCTAATAGTTGTTTTTTTGGAATTCAGTTGTTAAATAAAAATTAATATCCTGAAACAGATTATAAATGGCAGAGTTATATTTTTTATAAACTGTCAGAAAATTCTTTGGTTTTCGGGAAATAATTTTTCAAAAGTAATAAATTGTAAATGTTGTAATGTATTAAAATAACTCGGCGTACTTTTATGATCTTAAAACTTAATTGTTCAATATTAGCACTTTATCAAAATGGTTTTATTTGCACTCTTTTGTGTTTAGGTTGGCTAATCTGTAGAAATTACTAAATATTTATGGGAATGTAATAATTGCTGTACGAAGTTGCAGTTATTCAATAGTAGGGATTAGGGACTTGTTTAGCAATTGTGAAACTGGATAAGCAGGAGATATTTTGTTATTTGTGTGACTTATGAGATTTACTGTACATGCGATAAAAATGAACGGAGTAAGCAGATAGGACAACTACTATTTGTATAACAGTGCTACTAACAATAGGAGAAGGAAATAGTGATCTACTGCACTAGAAATACATCTTGAAATGCAATGCACTATAAGCTGTAAACGCCATGAGACAGATGAATAAACGAAAGACGATATTTGCAATAAAACAAGGAAATAAAAGAAGATAAATGAGAGGCAGAAGTGGGATGGTCTACACTTTTCGTTTGTTACTAGAAACAAATCCGATTCTTACCGATAGCAGAATAACAGCCCTTTATGTCCACATTTTCGAAGAAAACTAGATTCAAAAACTTCTTGAATCATAGCAATGTGATAAAATTATACCAATGGGTAAATTTTTTGAAACTCAGGAAGGCGAAGAAGCAGATTTCGTTTTTGCAGATTCGAAAACAGACGTCATGACACACAGTCAGCATACAGGGGGTGGGAAATTCCCCCAAATTTCATAATGCAATATTAATTTATTGGTGAAAGTGTGACGATTTGATGACAAGTTGTTAAAAGCCACACATGCTAAGTAATTGTTATCTATGGAGTTGTAACTTTTAGCTTAGAATGGATAAAAGCTCTAGGAGGAGATAGCGACCGAAAAATCTGCGTTGGCTATTATTGTAGTGATGTAGAAACCATGAGGGCGATACTCGGGCTTTTTATCAACACGTAGTTGTCTGCAAATGTGTGCTTATACAATGCTGGTAGCCGATATGAATCGGAATACCGTATTATTAATATTAAATGACCTCTCAGAATTAAATATTTGTTATAAAAGAACATAATATTGTCTACTACTACCATGCAGGGATTAAATAACCACGACATACTACAATTTCAATCCTTTAACAAATAGTACCAACTCGTAAAAAGATGCACATCAAGTAAGAAGGCAAAACGGAATTTTTCGAAAGTGTTCAACATCACGTATAAGGATTGTGTGAGGACTTGACTACTCGTATTTCAGAAAATACGGCGGGGAGTTTGTTTCATCTTTTGTATGTAGCACATTTGTAATATGTAGCCCACGTACGTTATTTTGGGATAGATAGGAAGATAGAAACAAATGTAAGTCTAATCATTGAATGGCTTCACCACAACAGAGCAGAAGAAGAGAAAAAGAGGAGTGAGTGTAGCAATACATAAATATCAGTATCTGCAGTTTTACTACTGGAAATACTAATGTATCTCAACCTCAACGGACATGACATAGAACCACCACAATGGAACAGAACAGAAGATAACAGACACGCTCTTCTCTCATTCCTAATGTCCAATCCAATTTCTATTCTGTCTTCCTCCTTCTGTTCCACTTACATTACACTGAATTCCTAATGCAATTAAGCTTTCTTAATTCCTCTAATTCCCTTTTAATTCTACAATTATTGAATGTAGACGTGGCAATATATCGCTAGCAAAATACTTAATTGTGTCTTCATCCTAACAGTTTTTACAAATAACCCAACAAAACTTCATCAGAGAATTTTCGCATTGATTCCTTAGAGGCGTAAATCATTATCTAGTTTCCAGTACAACTAAAAATGCCAGACTCTGTCAAAATAATAGCCCTTTCCGCACTATAGTTCCAACGTATACCTACGTAAAAAACTTATTCTTCATCAATTTTTGCTTTTTTCTATTTTATGCTTCACTTACAGATATCCTAGCATTTTGGACAAGATTTCTAACGAAGCATGTTTTCTAATGTGGATACCAAAGCATGGAATGTGCTGAGACAATCTGGTATTTTTATGCACTAGCATTCCATCCATACGTTTTCTTTTATTCATGATCATGTAATTTCTCAATAACGGTAGTGTTTTCACATATTAAAATAGCTGAATTCTTCTGGTTTGCATTTAATCCTTTTCTAGCTGTAAGCATAAACGTGGACTCGTAGCAGCTGTGTGAATGATTGTGTGAAATTATTAAAACATTTTTATGGTTTTGAGAGCGGATGCAGAAGAGTAATGAGTATAGCCAACGTTTAAAAAATACAGGCCATAAAATTTTATGACTACTTGGTTAAACTAATTTAAATAGTAAATAAAGTAAAGAGGGTAATAATAGTTCATTAAAGAGATGTAATTAGATCACTATGAAGTGAACTGGCGATAAGTGTTCTACAGGTTGTCTATTATCTTGCCATAAAATTTTTTTCTTGCATCTGTAGAGTGTAATGAATCATTTTTAGTCATTCTTGTTAGGTGGACTACATAGTGGTGTATTAATGGGTGTAGTAGAAGTTGAAGAAGATTGTTTGGAATTAGTACGAGCGTAATACCTAGTTTATTTTTAGTATTAGCAGTATTCGCAGAAAGAGGCAAAGTGAAAGCAGTTGTGCATACAGGAGCATTAGCTTTTCTAGTGCATGAGAATATTTACGTAGCTACGTGAACTGGTTAAATCTGGTGACTACTTTAGCCTAGACGCATCCAGTCAGTCCTTCCTTCCATCTCCACGTACATTGCGATTCGCGTGTAGAGGAAGGAGTCTTTTCCTTTGAGGGATTTGATAGATAAATAAATGAAAAGGAGAAAAGAAAGAAGCCGTATGAAGGGAATACGTATATACATGCGAACTACGAACATAAGTGAGTGTATTTACAATGTCCCTCTGGACAAGAAAATGTAAGTGTAATGTAAAGCTTTGCAAAGTATGGTATATTATGGAGATGGAAAGCAGTTTTGGTTAGAGGGATAGAAGGAACTAAGAGAGCAAGAGGATTAGCTCTTCAAAAGATAATAGAAAGTAGTAAGAGACTGACTCTGAATCTCAGTTGGAGCTCATGTCCTCAAGTAACCAGGCCATCCGTGCCATCCAGGTACATTTCTACTAGCAAAGCTACCAATAAGAAAGCACACTCATCCTATCCCTCTCACAGGAACAAGTCAATCCTACCCCAGAGGTCGAACACTGACCTACAAAACCGAACTAAATCTCTTCCCCTGCTTAATACACTATTCCCAGCTCTGAACTTATTCATACCATCTTACCTTCATATGTGCTTTTATGTAGTAAATCTCTATTTCAAAACCAAACATTTTCAAACTGATCCTCAAATTTATGAATTACAACAATAAAAATGCTAGGTCAATAACTACATATACACTTTTGTTCACTTTTTTAAATTCAATTCATGGTTTAACGAGTTGTATATAGCAGATATTTAATCAAACATTTTGTATGAATCTTAATATGAATTTTAATTTCAATCGTATCGCGTAATTTAAATCCTTTCGATTTGATCCGAGGTTGTGAATCTTAGTCCCTCCTCTATTTTCCTGGAATACATTCATATGAAACTACTATATTCATAAGCGTCCTACTTTACATCTGAAAATCCGCACTTTGACTGACTGAGATTATTAGAACGAAGGAGAAAATGAGCTTTTAATGCCCTGTGAAGTCAAGGGCTAAATTCTATTACAGATATTATAATGGTCACGATGTCATTATCCTCATACCAGGTATTCATTACACATTCACATTGACAGGTTTAATTGTACAAATCCCCTACAGAAAGACAACTGTGGGTTGTATTGCCTGCAATTTAATTAAATAACCGGTGATTTGGAATCATCTGTTTCTATTAAAATACAGTTGATTTAATTGGTTCATTAATACTTAGTAAATAACAATGTGACAGTGACAGGATTAAAATACATATATGTAGATGGGCTTGCTTATCATAAGCTTCACGGAAAAGGATTACTAACTGTCGACGCTTACGTTTACAATATTTTCTTTTCAATTCCAAGTACGAAGTAAAAATAAAAAATACTATTAAGTTCAATTTAGATACAATAAAAAAGATTTCCACTAAAATGAAAACAATCTTTGCTACAAATAGCCTACCACAACTTTATTGGTTACTATTACTAATACAATGAAAGGAAGGAATATAATTTCAATAAAATTAAATGTATTAATACTTTGAAGCACAGGATATTTGTAATTTGAAAACATAAACATGTATTATGCTAATTACAGCATATTAATTTCAAAGACAAGATATCGGCTACTTATACAGTAAGGAATGAATCAATAATTGGGTCTGAAGGTTAATCGATATTAACTGGTTATTTTTTAGGGCTACATTCATTTTATCTCACTAAGTAACCCATAATTAGAGTGTTTACATTAAGGACACCCTATGTAATTTATCGTGTTTCAGCAATGAATAGCAATAATTATGGTACCTAGATATAATGAGGATGAAAATAATAACGTGCGCTTTAGTAAAGACATAAAAGGTTCATTTGTGTTATTGTGTTGCCTGTTGCAACTTTGATGCAATTGATTTGTCTTTTATCGTAGTCAGTCATCATCCAATCAAATAGGAAATAAAACCGCTAAACAGGAGCTAGAGTCTGGCGAGTACACAGACAGTACAGCGTCTACTATATTCTTTCTTTTACGTCCATAAATAATAGGTCGCTAACATGAAATGAAAGATTTGTCAATTTGTAGATCTGACGACAGTTTGGTTTTGTCTCAGTCAGCCGGTTCAGAGTTCTGATGTTCTGTTTGAGGATAAACTAAGGCAAAGAAAAGACTGGAGTCTTTCTCTTTCACTTACCGCTTTAGATGTCGTTCAGAATAGCTGATACTACATGACATCTTTGTCATGTTGTACTTCCCATGCCTTCTTCCCTCAACTCATTGGACCACAAAACCTGTCTTCGAACTCACCACTTTATTCTTTTCTATATTTTCTCAATTTAAACCTCTAGTCTACTCTGATACATATGTAATGAAAAAAAGGAGTTTCCGACTCTCAAAGAATTATCGGCCCACACATGAAGACCCGACGACTCGTCTTTATTTGCTCGCTATCGTATACATGCTAACAATAAGAGTATATAAATTCAAGCTTTCATCCTATTCACTTCCAAATCGTTTCATTTCATGAATTGAAAGCTTTTCTATTTGTAGTGTAAGTGGATATAGGTAATTCATATTATTTTATATTATTTCATTTCTGTATATATACACTGGAAATACATCTGTCAACTCCGAATTTGTGGCAGATAGCATCTTTTTGCGTCGTATCTAATAAAATAGATCACACACTTTGAGTAATAAATCCCAAATTTACGATAACGTCTATGCTCACGGAGACTTCAATCTCATTTTTATAAATTCAATTACATTCTAATAGAAATATATTGATCTCAAAAATACGTCAGTCTACCACAGAGCATAAGAAAATTTTATTTGTCGATGTTTTGTCGAATTTTAAATATCTTCGTTCAATTAATAGCTAAAATATTAAAAGAGTGCAAATTAAAGTTTTTTCCCTTACAAAGAATTCCTATGACTAAAAGTTACAATTGTTTCTCTGTAAAAAATTAGTATCTTCCTGGAAGTTTTATCTAGAAATCTTAATGCCTTTCTTCACGCCCCATTAACAAGGCATGCTATCGCTCTTTCAACTTATTGACTCTACTCCCCTTGCATGCATAGAAGTTGTTGAATGACCTAAAAATATTGTAGGAAAGAAAACTTTTCTAAAGTTGACATTGATCCTATGCAATACTTGCTTTTTGTTGTAGCGGAGCGAACTCGTGCAACTTACCACGTGTAGAGAAAGTGAGGAAAGTCGGCTTACCTATTGCTTTCCTACTCAAACATGCTTTATAGTGCGTAGTAATGCGTAGTTGCATTATGTAGGGCTGAAGAGTGAAACTTACCTTGATTCTGTGCCCTTTCACCAATTACTACTTCTCAAGTTTAGCTATAAACGCAATGCATATACGCATAGAAACCCCATAAGCACGTATTACACGACTCAGGAATTGACATTGGATAACATTTAACACAAAAACTTAAATCCCCCAAACGTGGCAAATTATTTGCTCAATCTCCTACTTTTAGCCGATTTCCTATTATGTTGTCTACTTTTCACTAGAATAAAACTTTGCCCATTGATTGCATAAATGGTGCGTGAAGCAATTCTTGTATGTCTGAAAACCACGTTAACAGATGTAGTAGAATTAATCCATGTGGCATCAAGATTTTTCCCACTAATCCTATATAACTGAGAATTTTCATACAAAGAAAAAATGCTCAAAATCGCACTACCCTTGAGAAAATTTTATTTTTTAAATAAATGGTTATTGTGTGAAAGGATAATTATATTAATCAGTCTTGAAGTGACAGGATAATAATTTCGAGAAAATTCCAGTAATACAAAGGTGAATAAAGGATCATTCTAAATTTCTGCGGCCAAGTGTGTAGCCATTCAAAATAAGCTCTTTTGTTAAAGCAAATATTACAGTTAGTCTGTCTGATCTGAAGATCAATTTTGAATTTATAAATTTAAATGAAGAGGAGAAGGGTTCTCACACAGAAAGATTTTATCTGTAAATCTGTATTTATATTCTATTACATACTAGGTTGGTGAAATGCCCGAGAGGAGAGAGTCGCAGAGCACAGCGTGGCATAAGGATGCTAAAGTGCGAAATTGGATTAACGTGAAAAGGCAAATTGTAAAGTGAGGAAGGATAGATCTTCACTGCAAATGTAAAGTCCTTCAGGGTTCGAAGCCATTATTCTCTCCTGGTCAACATCAGAGTTCTCTGGGAAAGTTTGAATAGTTTTAGGCTATTCCGCATATAGAAGTTTCCAACTTTGTAGCTGCATAGTAAATAGTTGCAAATATTTTGGAGTCACAAAGCGCACAGGACAAAAGTCAAGTTTATACAAATCTTGTAATTAAACTTTCATTTTCCTTATAGCCACCATATAGACGGAGAGAGAGAGGTCTGAATGGCCCTCTAAATATTATATGAATGTTTCCCTGTCTCTTGTAAAGTTTGAAGCATCCTAAAATCCTAACAAAAAATATCAAACATCCAAATTGAGTATCAATTTGTGCCTTGCGAATCCTTCCCGTTATTAGTTAGTATACATAGCTCGTAAAACTGCGTAGTTTGTATTTATTTTGCCGAAAGGGAAATAAAATTTCATTCACTATGTATCTTTCTGTTTGAATTTGCTTACCAAACATTTTTCCCTCTAACATTTTCCTTTCAGATTTCTGTTTCTAGTGATTCGTTTCACCACTCAATTTGAATTTCACAGAGATTAGTTGAATAGCAATAAAATAGAGAGTGATCCAGCCTCGAGTGCTTCACAATATTTTATGACATGATATATTTATCTTCAAAATATGCAACACTATGCCTACAACTGCTTTGAGATTGAGAGTAAATATATACAAAGCAGGAACGTCACAGAGTTAGTTTAGTTACTTAAGGGTATTGGATTATTAAGAGTGTCTGCAGAGAGAACGAGAGGCGAATGAATGGCAATGAGATGCGATGCGTAGATTAGAGAAAGTTATATGAGATGAATCGAGTGATCCTTTCTCTCATCCTCTCCATTGACTACTTCCTCTCTTCCTTCTTACTTACTCCCTGCCTTCTCTTCTCTTATCCCCACATTTCTCCAAACTTAACTACGGAGAAAGTGGCACTAAATATGCACAACGAATGCAAGGATGATATCGATATTTCGGAGAAACACTAGGTGCTTCGCACAATAAACAATATACTTAGACGGCTTACATCCAAGTGAAATATTTAAATTAAGATATAAGAGCGCATAGTGAATACTAATATCTAGCCACTTATATACTCAATATAACAACATATAACTTTCCTCTTAACACTTTGCGGTGAATTGACAGTCTTGGTATATAAAGGAAAAATATAGGACGAACACTGAATTGCAGGTCATGATTCTTCTTTATTGGTTACTACAATTCCGAACAGCCATTTGGCCAAAGTAGCGTAATAATAACCTCCTCATTCCAAATTTATAGCACTCTAATGTTCTTCATAGCGTAGTTTACAGTTTTTACTTAATAGTTCAAATACAACTTCCCATTGTGATTTTAAAAAATAACGAAAACTACTTTTCTGTCAGAAAATCTCCATTGACTTCCTCGAATTATTTTATACATTACTTACCATTCCAGTAAATAACTATGTTACTGCATGGATAAGAAATTTTTGCGTCTGCATTAAACCAATTAACATTCATTCATTGGCAAAATATATTAATTATCCTACACAATACCCTTGGAAATGAGTAAGGACGCTAATTATAATCTGATCTACATCTGAAACTAACAGTATATATATATAATATTGGAAGAAGGACTTAAAAATTTTTTTGCTTTACATATTGCATAATTCCTAAAAATCATTTGTTCGAATTACAAAACCTGATGCGTAGCACGTGTAACATTCCTACTTGTATGGTTGCTTCTGCATACGTAAGTTATTGGGAATTAAAAATTATTAGCTGAACTGTATTTTCAAAGAAATCCACGTGTTATTGGTACCTAGTAGTTATTTGAAAATTGTATCCCTAAAATTTAACATGGCCTATTAGGGTGACCATCGATAAAGAGGATAATTTTACAGCTCTCTCACATTTACATATCTCCTTATATGATGAATAGGTTTTGATGGCCGAATTTTGAAGTAGATTTATTTGATATTTCAGTGAAATTATAATTGGATATGTCCTGTATGTCTGATATGAGTGTGGTAGGGTGATGTGGGTGGTAAGTGCAAGGACAGAGCTACATAAAAGAGAGAGAGAGAGAGGGCTGTCTGCGACTTAGCCGAAGTGACATGATGACACGAAAGGCTATATAAAAGCTGTATAAGTAATATGTGTACTTAGGGCTCCGAAATAGAAAGCTAAGTCAAGTGATGGGATCTTTGTGGCGGTCGTGTGTGATTCTATGGGCTGTTATGCAGAAATGTGTAGGGCCGGCGGATGGATGATGGCTAGATATTGGATGGGGAGGACGGCTGTGTGTGTCTGGAGTTAGTGTGTGTAAGTGGGGAGAGTGCTGGCTGTCGGCTGTGTGCGGGTTAAGTTTGTCGCGTAAGGCCATTCATGGCTGCCTCTAATCAGTGCAATATGTATGTAATGGATGCTCCTAGCTTTTCCTCCAATAACAATATTCTCCTCGAATGTTTTACTTAAATGAGACGAAGACTAGATCCGCGGCAGAGTGCACTCTCTCCCTCCTGTTACACTTGCCTTTGAACGACATCCTTGCCTACTATCTTATGACAATGAGCACATTCCCATCCCATTGCCACGCTCCTCCACAATTCACAATAATGCTTGTTAAGGCGAAACAGGAGCCATCCAAAATACAAAACAGAGTTTAATTTCCGGTCCTATTCTTCCTCCTTCTTCTCCAGTTCCTGTCTCCCCTATAACGACAACAGACTCCACTCTACTCCGTAGTACACGGACATCTCCTCTCGGAACAGCAACAACAGCCTCTCCACGACTCTCTCTAATAATAATGTATGCCGGGGCTGAAGGAATGACTCCATCTCGTCCATCGACTACCTTTAAGCACATACGACGCATATAACTCTGCGGAAGACTTCTTTCGACAGAATACATACGCATCATCTCCTCGCATGCCTTTCTTTATTTCGATACTTAGTCTTCTTCGGTCAAGAATCCCTGCCATCAACATAAACAATACTCGATACTTATTCCCTCCATGCTCCCACTCTCTCGCCCGTAGTCAACTATCACTCCCCATAAGTATCTCCATACAATACGGACTCAAATGGGACTTTAGTTAGAGGCACACTCTTCTGCAGCCTTCTTCTCTCCTTCTGTCCAACTATTTGGCTCCATCCGTTTGGCTTCCGATCCCTCTTCCCTTTGGCTACTACCACCGCTAAATGGACTTTCACTTAAAACAGTTTTTCTTTCTAAATTGTGTGCCAGCCAACCAGTCCCTTGAATTACATCATAAATAAACTTTCCGTTCCCTCCGACTGCCAGAACTTAATTTAGTCGTAAAACAGAACTAAATTGATGCTATTACAGCGATTTAACCCATTAAAGTTGACTTGTGAGTTTTATCAATGCGACTCTTTGGCTTTATGTATCGAACGCTTAGCCAAGGTGCACAGCGCCCTTAATATCCAATCATATAATAAATGCTCCTAACATTAAACCATTTTTCTTACAAAACCAACTCGGAAATATGGTTAAAATCTTTTTACCACACTTTCATTCAATTCACACTCCTTTAAATTACATTAACAATAAATGGATTCTGCTTTCCAATTTCGTTTTTATCAAGAGATTATCTCCTAAATGTTGTATGGGGGAAGACGAGCTAGGAATTGGCAATGTATTTCGGGTAGAACTCTTTCTATTCACTGAAGTAGTCCTCAATTAATTTCAAAAAATAAGATTTACTACTTACCAAGTTCATTTGTGATTAGTTTTTTCAATTATCGGGTCTTTCTAATCATAAATTTAAGGTGAGGACTACCATATTCATGCTTATCGTTATCAAGTCTAGATTTGACCTTGTTTCAGTGTACAGACAGAAACTACATGGAAATACTCATATGCCTATACCATTCCTTCATTGTAAAAGATTTTTCATATAGTTTTGAAAAACAAAATTTGTGTAGACACTAAAACAGATTTTCAATCATCAACTAAGTCAAGAAAATTGGATATAGTGGTTTAAAAAATGGCGAAGCACATTACCTTTGATGTTCGACCTGATAACTAAAAGCAAGAATGTTCGTATTTGGGAAAGGATAAATTCATGACCATGCATGAATTCTGATTAATAGAATTATAGCCCAAAATAAAGCACCAATCAGAGCTCAGTATTAAATGTTTTAAATGTATTAAGTAGTGCCATTAGTAGCTGCAATTCTGTGATGACGCAAATGAAAACAAACATAATTGTTGTTTTCATTCTGCAATTATTCTTCGAAAGAAAATCCAAATTCATTAATTGGTAGAAACTTTTGTGGGATTTATTGCTCCATTACCTATTACAAATTACATGATCATTGCAATTAATAAATTCTAATGGCTATTTCGTGCATAGGGTAGTTATAAAAATAAAAATGTTTGTATTAGAGTAGTGATAAGTTACGGGTTTGAATGATAGCTACTAATTCTCAGTTCATCAGATTAGCTATCTGTAATAGGAAAAAATATGGAAGGAAATAACAGTACAAATGCTACTGAGAAATAATGCTGATGGTTGTTAAAGTCAGAGTGGAGAGTATTTATTAAAATAGGAGTAAAGTATAAGTACCTCTATTTATTAGGAATAAAGTATAAGCTCGTTATTGAGGAGGATCCGGGTTTAAGAAAACTATGAAGCATTTCTATGAATTTTTGTTTAAGAGAGTTAGACCTGAGTAAGAGAATTCTTGTCCGTACTTAAGTGCAACGTCACAAAGCCATATATTTGGAAATGAAGACACTAAATAGTGTAGCAGTGAAATAACTGTCCAACTTTGTGTCTTTGTGCCATTGAGCTGGAAGTAAAGAGAAAGAGTTAGACTTACTAAACTCACTCAAATCATGAGAGGTGGCTGATTTGATGTAGGATTCAACTGAATAGACTATTGAATGGATTTGGTATTGAAGCCAAGGCTGCACGTCGCCCACTTTCCCAGACCAGATAAACTTTCATTTCATTTTGTCAGCGAAATAGGGGCTGGCCGGATTTCTCTGACCGCTTACTACAGAATAGCAGAGATAGTTGGTAAATTTTCTGAGAAATGGGAATGGTCGGCCATGGAGTTCTGCTGTGTAGATCTCTTAATTGCTGCACTAAGGCAAATAATAGAAGAAAAGCATTTACGGCGAATCATACAGCTATGTCTAATATAATAAATAGGGCCGAGTCTCTACAGGCTGCCCAACTCGGCGTACGTCCGTGGTTAGCTAACAGACTAATAGTAGTCATAGCGCAGTGAAAGAGCTAGTGTGAACGAGGCTGCATGGAGAAAGCAAAGTGAAAGTCAAAGAGTTGAAATAAAATAGTACATAGACTTGGAGTCTGTAAACTTGTCACTGAAAGAACCAGAACCAAACAACGAGTTTTGTGTAAAGCTCGAGTTGGACGAAACGTAAAAGGAATGACAAATAAGAAAAAGAGAAAGACGAAGTTACAGGGGAAAATAGATGAATTTCTGAATGTTGATTGTGATTGCTCTGGTTGTATGTTGAGCCTTTGAGTTGGAGAGCGAGCTATGGAATGATGACAGACGCTAGAGACTATAGCCAACTCTCTCTCTCTCACCCGACGATACTTTGGCCTAAAGAGAAAACTTGAGTACAACTATTTGAGTTGAGTGGGAAAGAGAAAGTAAGACTCAACTCACTCACTCACTCAGCCCCGTCTAGAATTGATAAGCAGACTTTCTCCTATTGCTCCGCTATCTCTATCTCTCCCTTTCTCCCCTACTGTCAGGCATTTTCTCTACTCCGTGGACAAGGAGCATCTACTCCGCGATTTAGGATGTGAGTCAATAGAAACTGTAACACTTTTTCAAGCCAGACACCAGCCAGCGTATAGCGTAATATCATATCATATACTAAATTGGCATATGCTGTACTTATTTCCTCTTCATCTAAACTACATCTATCCAAATCCTTATTCTTACTACTTCCTATTACAGTGTCTTATGCTATCCAACTAAGTCAAACAATATTCTTTGCCTAACTAAACTTCAATAGCTCCTAACTTTCATCTAATGCTCAATATCATCTTCCCCTAGATCCCAATATTATTTTCAGTTCTGCTCTAAATATTTCCTAATGCCCTTACAATATATTGATGCTATGTTCAACAACTCTTGCAACATATTAATTAAAACTGACCAAAAATCCTTTTATATACGTATCTACTGATGGCTCCTTGCTTATCATAGAACAATGTTTAATTCTTATCTGTAACAAGTATTTATTTTAAATCCATTTTTTAGATAGTGGCATTACATATTATAATTATTATATTTGAAAAAGCGAACAAAAGCTACTGAAATGTAACTGTTTATGTTTCTTTCCAGAATTGTGTTTGCACGACACTAAATTTTTAATGATTATCGCTACTCTTCTGTATAGTGGTCTGAATGCTTTGCTTGTTCTCTCCTCTAAGAATGAAAGCAGTGTAAAAGAATGGGCCATCAAATGCTAGCTTTATTAGTAAGGGCACATGAAAACTAAAGAGACATCTAATAAAAGCGGATAAGTGTCATTAATTTGAAGGAAGACTGTAACCATAATACTCCTTAACAGTTTATTATAACTAGGAAATAAGAAGTAGTCTAGTGTTTTTTCGAATGAGAGTTGTTGGACGAAGGGATGTCGGTGGAAAGTAAATCGTAAATCATAGTAAATATCCTGTATAGTCGTCTATAATTAAACGTTATATTATTATGCACACGAATAGACACTAATAGCAGTCAGACATATAATTCTTGCAGTTCAAATGCAATGATTCATATCCCGTTACTTTCACAGTCATAAACAATGGAAGTGGTTTATGCTAAATTTAACGAGTGGTGAGAACAAGGAAGTAAATCACTGGATTCAGATTTAATGCACCCGGAATAATTATTTAATTGCTACATAAAAGTACACTCAAAGCTCATTATAGAGCTTTTGTATTTACTATGAATAAATATAACTGTAGCTATCGACAGCAATAATTCAAATTAGAAAGGAAAGTGCTCCAGTCATCCGATTACTACTGAATGCAGAACATTTTAGCTTTGTATTTTGAATAGTTTTGTTAGATAGGTTCACAATTGTGTATCTGTGTTTGTTGGAGATGCATATGGATGGATTTTTGTGAGCAGTTGGTAGAGTTATGGATAGGAGTCGGTGGCGGGAGGGAGGATATGGGGAGTGAGAAGTGCGGGTAGTGAGAGATGAGTGGGATAGAAAGGGAGAAGCGGAGAGGAAGAATGGGAATGGGAGAAGGAGCAGTTTAGTTATTGTGAGAAGCATTTGGAAGGGAGGAAATCTTGAGTCATGGTTGAGGTGTTGTATAATTTATAGTCACAACGGAGTCTCTTTCCCATTGTCAGGGAAAAACATTCATTAGCCGTAAGAATAGTGATGTGTACATTGTACACTTGTATGATAATGGAGCACGCTCAGATTCATAACAATTAATCACCTTCAACCTTCTCTCCTCTCTCTTCGCTCTTCACACGAACCTACGACGAAACGAGGGCAAAGCCAAGAAAACAAATCCAACCCGTTCTCAGCATTTCTTCTTACGAATACTATTTGCTTTCCTTTTTCTCGAATCTCCAGCTCCCACTCACCGGCTCCTTTCTCCCAGTAATGCACTTTTCTCCTGAAATGTCTCGTTTTCAGCCAGCTAACGGAAGAGAAGAGGAGGAATGAGGATTACTAATAATAGATTCCTCGGCACTAATCCCGACTTTTCTACTCTCTAATCTTTTTTACTTTTGCACTCTTCCTAAGCCTCCATTATTGTTGTTTATTCTATACTCTAACGCTCACCTTCAAAAATTATATTAAAAGCAGCATATTTGTCAGCCGTGCTACTTGAGAGCAATCTGTGACATGCAAATTCCCTCATTCCTAATTCATCTTTCCTATATACTAACAAATACCTAGTCTTTCCTTAAGCCTCCGTCTTATTTATTTCACTCACAATTTGCAGAAGACGGATAAAATATAAATACTATCTAAACGAACATTATATTCCCTGATGAAAAAGTACAAAAAAGTTTTATCTCTGCACAATAATTCACTATTATATATGAAATAAAACATTTTCTTGTCAACGAAGACTTAAGCAAATTGTTATAGTGTATATAGTGAAGTAAATTTTATATAGATTTAATATTAACAAGCTAAAGAAAAAATATATTCCCTGCTTTGCTTATGTTGTTGGCAACTGTAATATTCTCGGGATTTATTTAAAAAATTAGCAGGTATAATGCACACTTACAAAATGTAAACTAATTGTCTGGATTATATAAACAATAGAAAATCCATTAGTATAACAATTTCTGCTATTCAAACCTGTAGGCTGCTAGAAAAGAAAATGTGTAGATAGAACAAGACAGCTGAAAGGACACTATGTTAAATATGTAAATAGAAAGACATGGGAGGAAGGCGCTGAAGTGGATTGAATGTTGTTCAGGACTAGGGAAAAAAATTGGACAGCAGGAGTGTTGAAAGAGAACGTGTATGTGGTAACGAAATGCAGTTGAACTTTCGGTGGCGGAAAGGGAAAATCCGTATAGTCAAATTGAGTGACACCCGAAAGGTCCTACAGATGAGATTCGCCTTCCTCTATATAAATGGTAATGTCACAGGCATACGTCAAGATCACACAGGACGATGCAAGACGCGGACAGAAAGAGACGCCACCAGTAGAATACTGGCAAAGAGTCAGAGGAAAAGGTTAAGGTTGCTAGACTCTCTATTCTACTTCCTTCCTCTCCTATGACCATTCCTGACACTCCGACATTCCATCTGCATCCTTCTCTGCATCAATGTCCCCCATTTATGATTTCAATAAGTACACTATCTGTCACTGATTATAATTACAATGCCATTATTTTAACAA